>JAIWQS010000122.1:0-137500 GCA_029891385.1 Erythroxylum novogranatense | reverse complement strand
GTCCAAAGACATGACACTTGGAACACCTCATGGGTGTCCACTCATACTCCACCCGAACACGAATCTCCTCGTCACTCAGACAGTAATCAATCTCGAGTTTACACAAACTCGAGCAAAGGATAGACGGGTCCTATTTGCAGTGTAACGATCACAGCTAAGGAGACGCCCAATTTGACTAGCCAAAATATCGAGGCATTCTTCATTTCACAAAGGAAAAAGTAGGTCATGTAGTCTAACCCACATCGGCACTAGAGACATCGAGATTTATCAAAGATAAAACGAGGGTGCCACTGCTGTAAAACCATGAATTTACCACCGAAAAACCAGAGGCCTTGTTCAAGGACCAATTGTGAAGCCTCGTCGGACTGGAAACGAAACAGAAAAAATCCAGCACCAGTAAAAATAACAGCCTTCAAGCCAAAGGTCTTTCAAACCCTCGTCACAAGAGATTGCATAACAGAAAAAGGCAAATTACGCCCAGGAATAAACCCGACTACACATCGGTCCATTGGTGAAGATTACCGACTATAGGTTAATTTAGCAGCGCCACTCACCTAGACGATTTAGCATGGGGTTTACTCGAAAGTCTAAAACCAGCATTCAAAGTGGAAACTCGAACTTTGTAAATCCATGAAAAATCCAAAGATTTTTTTTTTGGGTTGCCTAGATTTGCCTAAAGCCTTATTCCCAATGACAGCAGCAGCATATGAATTAATAGGAGGGTTAGGTAAAATACCTCTTCCAGGTAGATTTGAGCCAGGTACCAAGGATTGCCCATTTAGTGAATCCAAGCTGCCAATCTGCATTTTCTCCATGGGCTGCAGGTGAGAGGATCCAATGGGGGCTGATGGGTCTTGTGGTAGGGGCTTCTCCAGCAACCCAATCGTAGCAGGCCCACGTGGTGCATCCACCATGTTCTCCTTCCCCTTTACCCAAGCCTCCTTCATTGTGTCATAGTCTGGCAGCCATATGGAGCATTCAGTGGATTGCAGGGAGGAGGAGCAGCAATCACCGGCAACGTGGAGTCAAGTGCTGGGGAGATTGCAGTCGGAGGCAAGGCGGCAGTCCAAGGCATCATCCCTGTCGGTGGTGGACGTGCAGCTGCTGGCATGGGTGGCTTCTCCTTCCCCGTCGGTGCTGGGTGCATGACTGGAGTAGTGGAGCGTGGCAACCCGTCAGCATCTTCTCCACCGCCAACGGCAATAGTAGTAGAATCGCCAGCAACATCAGGTGCAAGATGAGGCTGGTGAGTGGGTAGAAAGTGGGCTGGTATAATGATGTTTGCAGGGGGTAGGTGCGATGGAGGAAGGTGTAGGATGTGGATTTTCGGTGGGGGTTTGAACGAGTGGATGTGGTCTAATGGCTAAACAAAATGGGGAGTTGGATAGATCAGTTGATTTCGAAGGGGTTGATGTGGTTAGAGGTGGAAAATGATCGCCGGAAATTTTTCCGACAACAGTTTCGAGCACAGATGTACACAGTTTGGTCGAGTTTTGGACCAAACTAGTGGCGGGGGTGGAAAGAGCAGGGGATGGCGAAGAGGATGAGGTAGGTTTGGGTGGAAGGGGTCACCGGAGAAGAGTCCGGTGATTGCAACAGCGGTGGCACCGCCGCCTACGATAGTCGATGCGGCGACGCTGACAGTGCCAGTAGGGTGTTGTGCAGTAAAACGTGAACCGTTTCTGGTGCCCATAATTTAGAATTGGAGTTAAAAGGATTTTCTCTCACTCAAAAACTCTCCCTAAATCCTAAACCCTAAACCCTAAAACATAAACTCTAAACTCTAATCCAAAATATTTCAAAATTAGTTAAGATCTTTTATTTCTAATTATTATTTCAGAATCAAAGCAAAAATGCGATGAATGAGTTTTGAGATTGATATAAGAGGAGATTGTAAAAAATATCATACAAATATTTTTTACCGATATTCTTAATTACTAATTAGGAAATCTCTATCAACAAGATAAATTCTTTATCCTCAAAAGTAAATGAGGCAAGATAAGTAAAAATAAATAAAACAAATTTCATCTTTTTTTCTTACCTATAAATTATATGGAAAATATGGAGATTTGCATAGCCCCCAAATCCCCCATTTTATTTACTAAAAATTCCTATTGCTAGATCCGATTGTAATGAGTTCTTCGTAAATTTATAAGAACTCTTTATTAAAGTTCTAAAATTCATTCAAGTTATGAAATTCAAATATAAAATTAACCTACAATCAAAAGCGAAAATTTCACCTCAATCGTTGACAAATTTAACGAGGGCATTTATAACACACCCCAAATAAGCCTCACTCATTTGTATCTAAGCAATTCTTCTTATTGTTTTTCCAAAACTTCCCTAATTCTCCTACCATTACTTCATCAAGATCATAAATCTAAACAATTCTATCACATATTTGACGTACGATAACAATATTTACATTCTTTACTTTCCTATTATATTGCTCAATACATTCACGGATAATATTACTAATCTCATCGATTCAATAGTTACCATAAATATTTCTAAACCCTCCCCAACAAAACAAAAAAATTTATAATATTAAAATATAGCTATCATAAAACGAATTAGAGTATTAGATATATATTCTAATTATTATTCTAATAACTTATTATTACAATTTTAGATTTTATTTCTAGTTCTTTATTTAATTTACATTTATTTATTATTAGTTAGATTTAGATTTATTATTTAACTTTTTATTTAGATTTAGTTAGAACGCAGAAAAGTATACCGAAAGCAAATAATCTTGTGCACATGTGAAACTTACAACTAGAAAACTGAGGATCAGTTGAATTCTGAATAATAGCGAGCTAGATACACTAAGACCAGAATGCTTGCATTTGAGACGGAGCTAGTAGCCTGCAATAAACATTTATAGGGTCTGAAACATGTAAAAACATTTAAGAAAAAAAAAATCGATTCTGCAATTATCCACAAATGTTTATATATAAAACATGATGGTGAGTGCAAAACTTACAAAATCGTAAATTCTATGACATCTGATAAATGAATATCTGGAGAAGAACAATACACAAAGAGAGAGACATTCTTCGAACATTTCTGCAGTTATATAAAAACGTTTATATGTATATAACAACATGGTGAGTGCTAAACTAACACAGAATCGTAAAATCTATGAGAAGATATGCTAAATGAAATACCTGGAGAAGCACCAATAGAGAGAGAGAGAGAGAGAGAGTTGGAGAGATAAAGAGAGCCTCATTTGTCCAATATAACAAAGATGGTGAGCGGGAAATGAAAAATGAACTCCACTTTTTACAGGAGACTAAAGATCATTTCACTGACTTACTTCTACATATGGTACGTTTTTGGAAGTATTTACAGGCTTATTTTATTATGTACCCCAGAAACTATTAATTGTTGGAACGTTTTCCCAAGTATTCACAACTTTATTTTATTACTTTTAATCAATATACTGTTTGTAATTATGTACACCAGAAATTAATAATTATTTTGCTCAATTTTCAAAGCTTCGATAATTATTATGTGAATAATAAAATAATCTAAAACTTTAAACACAAATACGCAATCTTTCATTATCCATTTTTCGTGTAGATTAAAGTTGTCAGAAGAGTTTATAGCGAAGGACCGACTTTTCATTTGATAAATGATTGATATGATGCTGCTTATCTCATAAGCTATTGCTAGATTACATAAAATGTTTATTTATTTTTTAATCAATACGTTGTTAAGTATTGTATAAATTAATATCTAATTGTTCAATTTTTAAGACACTAATTAAAGTTATTTATCATTTATTATTTACCAATTTTCTGATGATATCTATAAGTAGTAATTAAATTTTAAAATATTATTATAACAAACAATTTTTAGATTCATTTATTAAAGTTTTATAATTATTGCAACATTAAAATTTAATAAATTAAATTTAAATTTTCAATATTATACAAATTTGATGTTTATTTTAAAAAGGCAAGACGTGACTTTGTATTTCAAATGTTAAGGTATAAATTATCAATTATAGAATTTGTTAAAAGCTCTATTCATTATCAAACAATTCTTTTGTGTAAAATTTGTATTGGAATATAATTTTAAATTTAATTTTAAGATAATGAAAAGGAAAGGGAAAAGGAAAGAAAGAGAAATGCATTAGAGGAACCAAATAAGATAAACTAAACATTTGATCCTTTCCTCTTGCAATTCCTTCCTTTATACTTTTCTTTATTGCATAGCTTTATACTAAACAAATCTTAATACATGCCCTTTTTTCTTTACTTTCTCACATCTAATATATAGTTTTACCATAATTTATTAGATTAAGAATACAATTTTCTCTTTTCCTTTTGTGAAAAGTGAAAGAATAAGAAGATTATATTCTTTCATAATTATTTTCTAGATCATTCTATCTCTTTCATATTTTTCAGTTTTTTATTTTATGTTGAACATAATAATTTTATCATTTACATAAAAGCATCCTCAACAATAAATAAATACATTTTAAAAAAAGAGTAAGTTAGTAAGAATGAAGAATAATAACAATAACAATGACTTTATATATTGAAATCTTTGGGTCAACTATCTCAAACAATTGACTTCAAAGCTCTAACAAAGCAATCAATTAATTTCGATGTAAGCCTTAACAAGTATTAGTGATAGCATTAATCTTCGAAAGAGGATAGAAAATTTACTCGGATGGGCACTTAAACATTTGTCGTGGTACGTGCTCCTTCAGCTACTGAGTCAAGGCACTGACCATTGAATATAAGTCTATCAACAATAAATGTCCCAGCACAACATTCTAGAAGTTTTTATCACCTATGCTATTAGTTTTACATAAACAGAGATGCTTAGTATTAACAAATAGCACGATCATGATGAAAAAAATCAACAAAAGTCAATAGTGGACTTCTTAAAGTTATATTTTAACTAAAACATAAAAATCCCCTTATATATATTGAAAATTGCAAAGTCCCTAAAGGGGCCACATGCCTAATACGTGGAATTATAAAGCATATGCTTGATGAAAGTAGAACCAACGAAACTAAAAATGATTAGAATCATTTGAGCTAGATGGAGTACAGATATTGTTCCTTACATTTCCGTAGGAGATAGTCTTGGAAAATCAGGTGGCATACAATTTCAGCCGCAATGCAATAATTACCAAATTTTTTTGCAACATTTGATTTTCTTAAAATTAAGATCACTTTAATTCTATAAATTTATTAACACAAATCATAGTAAAGTACAAACTTAATTAATACCTTATTTCAAAGCTTGATCTTTATTTTGTCGTATCATTCGAACCATTTTTGAAACTGATCTACCTTAATCACTGTAGTCACACAAATGTCTAACCTTTAACGGCATCTACATAATGAGTTAAGAAAATTCTGCAACGCTTACAAAGAGGGTTAAGTAAGAAGTACTAGTTCCATAGAGCTTAAACCTATTTATAATAAGTTTTGGATAATTTTGTAATTTAATCAAAATTAAATTCTAATTTCAATTAAACTTTAATTGTAATTACAAATATTTTAGTTATATACCAATCATGCCCAAATAAATTTCAATATCTCATATTGATTCTTATTTATTAAATATCTTATATTTAATCATAAAGTTTCTCCGACTTTACATTCAAATCTAACTTGATTCAATTAATTTTGCCATATTTAACTCATTTTATATGTAAGACTCATTAAGTTCTCAAATATGTTGACAATGATTGTAAATTTTAATTTAATTCATAATTAGAATTAGATAAATTAAAATTTCTTTTAATTTTCTTTAATTTTTAATTAAATAATTTATAATTATAGATCAAGATTGAAGTCTAGCAATACGTCATAACCACCCAAATATTTATGAATGTCAATGTGATTTTGATTAACTTTTCGTGTATAATTTTTTGTATAATTCAATCATTTCATCAGACGATGTTTCAATTAGACATAGAGTATAAAATTAATGTCTATTTTATTTTAAGTCCAATCATAGTAGTTCTCTACCACTAACTATCGACTCACTTTATGAAATTTGTAAACTATTTACAAAACCTCATTCTATATTAGTTTGTTGTTTTGTGTGAAAAAATGACTACAATATGGTGACTTAACAGTTGTACAAATTCAGTTACCTTATATATTCATTATCACCAAAATAGGCATCTAAAGATAGCTCCAAAATAACTTAAAACTATGGACATGTTCTTTATTAAGATATGGTGATTTTATCCTAATTAAATCATATCATATGATTTTATCCTTATGCAATCTTATCTTTAAGGAATCTCATATAAGGTAGAATATTATATATATATATATATAAATATATAATTATGGGATATACTGAGTAAAGAATCTTAGAGGAGGGAATCGAGGATATCCTGAAAATAATCTACTACCATCTACTCCAACGCTCCCTGATCTGTGATAAAAGTGCCTGTCTCATTATGTAAATCATGCACCGGACCTCTGACCTTTCTATGAATCAAAGATTTAAGGAAAAATCTAGTGCTTTAGTCACCAAGAGCAAGCCACTAAACCTTAGATCTTTACTGATAGAATGACTCCGTACCCTGCGTCAATTAGTAGGGTTAGCGACCAAGGTCGCTCTCAGCAATACCTCAATCTGGTGAGAGTGTTGAATCATCTAAAGTTGCCTGAGCTATTGCAACATCCCACAACCACATGATACATACCCAAATATTCGAGCATATTCAAGTACATATCCTATGATAATGGCATGTTAGAGCAAAACCAAAACCAAATTATACATGGCATCATCTAACATAATCGAAAGTCATTAAATTTTAAAACCATTCATTACACTATTCCAAACAAATTTTCATTCTTTCCTTTACACAAATATTTACATGACCTCATATGAGTTCTAACAAAAATACAAAAAAAAACAAGACACGATACTCCTGGAGTCAGCTGACAGACTTCTGATCCATAACAAAATCCAAATGGTCCTTTAGTCCTGTCTAAGAACTAAGTCTCCTGTCTCGTACCTAAAAAATCACGTTGCAATTTTTATGAATTTTGTGAACTCAATAAGTAAACCATCATTGATAATTTCACCGGATTACAAACACATACCACATATTTCACATATATTCATTTAGATCATGTATACACGCCAAATATTCGCACAACATGATATATCATATAATCTCACAATCCATATAGCCAAGTACAACAAATAGATCATAATAATTTATCATTCGTTTCAGCTTTGCAAATCATTAAATGTTATATGCATGAGACTCACATTCTTTCTTATTGTTGTGATCGAGTCCCTATCACAAACTTATACAAATATCGGCCCATAGGGCTCAGTCAAACAGAATCACGAAGCATAACTCTACACGTAAAATCAGAAATCACGAAACAAAGCTCTACGTGGAAGCGCTTCATACTGGCAACTCAAGTCACAATGTCTTTTATCTAAGCATGCATTATAGAAAATGCAACAATTTCAAAAAATCTCATATATCACAATCTTATACAAATGTTTAGGCAAGATTTCACAGTCATCAGACCTAAATCCGGCATTCAACTTTCGTTAAGAAACAAATGTCAAAATTCATATCAAATCAAAACACTCCCAATACATACCCAACTATTAAACTCCTCGAACCTCAACCGGAATCCAGAAACAACTCACAAGCAGTTCAATAATATTGGAAGTGTAATAAATTAAATTAAATTCAAATCAAATCAATCCTAGAAAATCATCTAGGTTGACTCACAAAACGCTCCAATATGTTATTTCCTGGATGGTCTGGCAATGTCTATCTGGCTTTCACTTGGCTCCTCTAAAACATACACAACACATTCACAAATATTACATTTTTGCTCAAATATACAAGTGCTTCTTTAATGCACATCAATATATAAAAATTATGCACAATGCATATTCAATGACAATTCTGGGTATCTTATTGCAACTCTCATCATCAAATTGATCAGATATCAAAGTCCTCATTACTATCATATGGTACTTATAATTTGGACTAAAATAAAACAATGTGAAATCAATTTCATAACCTAAGTGACCATATCAGATTTTCTACTCATATATTTTCGGGTTAACTTTGCATAATTAATCTGGTAGGGTAAATGACAAAATTAGACAATACTTCCTTCTACAAAGTTGTTCTACAGTGCATTAAGTTTCTAACGACTCTAAGATCATCCAATTTGATTCAGTATTCAATGATTTATGCACAAAATACCTCATGCTGTGCACATTTGAACTTTTGGCTAGTACATGATCATACCCTCTAATTGTTCAACTCATATCTTTCAGCTCAAACATCCAAAAATTTCAAACTTTATACCAATTTAAAGCTAAGAGAATAAGCTACAACTTTGGTAAAGACAACTCAGCCTAATTAGGTCCAAATGAATACAGTTTATTCAATAATCATAGGACATGATTTCTGTCCCCTGGTAGTGCTATAGCATAAGCTAAAACTCAGTTCCATGCCAATTTTGAAAATCAAAGAGACAGAATTAAAATTCTACTTCTTCACAAAAATTGTAGAAATATGTCTCTAGTTTAATAGTAATCAAAAATGAACTCATTCAAAAATCTACAGCTCAAGTTATAATTAGAAAACCGAAACATGTTAATGAAAATTTTCCAATTCATAACATTCCAACAAACTTTCACACTTTCACCCTATCAATCATTCTCAAATTAATTTAGATAGCTCTAAATTTTTATGAAAAGAAAGAAAAATGCCTTAGGAATCTATTGGTTCAATTTTGGAGTTATTTGGAGTTCGGATGCAGTTATAGGCAAAAACTCAAGATGTGCAACAAAACAACTCTAGTTCAAAATGACATTCCAAACACCAACGTCAAACATACTATTCATCATCTTCTTCTTCCTTTTTCTATCGCCATTTTTGTTTTTTTTAAGTTCAACCTCATGTCTTTTTTTTAATAACTTCTAAACTCATTTTTATCTCATCAATACTCACCATAACCTCAAAACAATTCAGAAATACCATCCACTTCACTACACCAGCACTTTACTCATATCCCACATCATAGTATCACTAGAAACTTAGCTCTAAACTCATTTTTGTATATGGATGCAATACAAGGCAAATCAATAGAGCAACATGAGAAGTCAATATTTTCTGCCATCACCAAAACTCTACTGCAAAATCCATTTCATGCATGTATTCATTTCTAACACTAACCCATCATCAAAATCATTTTACACAGCTTAGTAAAGCTTAAGACATAACTTACTTGATTTAACAAAAATTCCAAAGTGAAGAATAGGTTTCGGTGAATGGGGACGAAAACAAGGACAAGGAGAAGCAAAACAATGGTTGTGGGTGCTTTTGGTGTAAGACCACCAGGATCTACAGAAAAAGTTTTATGAGGGTTAATAATGCAATGACACATGGCACCCATGCATGTGGGCCATATGTCACCCTCCCATTTGTCTCTTCTTCTTTTTTCTTCGAAAAAATCACAAATTTTCAGAAATTCTCTAAAATTTACCAAAACTTTCTAAATAATAAGATGACTCTCGAAATAAATTTTCAACTCAAACATAATTCACCAAAAATTTCTAAAATATCCAAAATATACAAAAATTGCCAAATCACATTTAATTCATTTCAAATCAATCCACAATTTCTATTTATAAACCAATTTACTAAAAAATGCAAATGAATGCATGCACAATCATATGAATGTGCAAAATAAATATGTATGTCACTATTAATTATGCATGATGTGCATTTTTCTAATTTCTCATAATTTTTCATAATTTACAATTAAAGCCCTAACATGGATAACGGGATGTTACAGCTACAGCCCATTTGGCCCGAGTCTCCCTAACTTTACTGGAAATGTGACTGTAGTCCCGAAAGTGGAAGGACTTCAACTTCTGCTTGAGCAGACCTAGCCTGTACCTCAAGCAAAACATTGGATCCTTTCACACAAGTGTAATCCAAATGCTCCTAACAAGCTCCAAAATTTTGGGATGATCTGTCGAACATTTCAGATGCTTGAAAGGAGTAGGAGGCCGATGTCATGGGGCTCTAAATTGAACTACCATAGCACTATAATCGGAGATATCTCTTCGTAGAAACTTTGTAAAGTATTAGGCCAAGAGGAAAACCATGTAGAATTATCGAAGCTCTAATCCATATGTCAAAGAATATATCCATGTCCCTCTTTACCATATGCCAAGGATATCTCAAACCCCTGTAAGGAATCCGTAATAGCTCTACATCCTGTAAGCACTATCCAAACTTATCCATATGCCTATACCATCCACTATCATCCCTAACTCTTTCAAAGTAACTCACAATGGCATTGACATCTCCTAAAACTAACCAATGCATATCAGGGAATCGCTTCGCCTGCACTTGCAAAAAAAAAAAACCAAAGATCTCATCTAGTATCTGGATCAGTGGAACCTTAAACTACAGTCATTCCAAAAGTAGTACCCTCCATCCCCTAAGTCACCTCACAACTAATACCCTGCAAAGTGAACACTGTACTCTAATTTGTGAACAGTCCTAGATCCCAACATAATAATATCTGACAAGCCATCTCCTCTGTCCCATTACTTAAATAATCCCAACCTTGGTAATTAGTAGCAACTACTCGTGGAAGATATAAAGAAGCAACCTTAGTCCTTACGAGACCCACCAAACTAAGGCATATTGGGAAATCCAATTCTGAACCGCTCTCTAAGTATTGGAGCCATTGAGGCCCCTAACATTCTGACTTCTTATCATAGGAAATCAAAAACAATCATAGCCAAAAAATTCAACTATAGGGGGCGAACCCCTCACTCCCCCTACCTACACTCAAACCTGAGAAAAAGACAAGCTCGATGAGACGATGTGGTGTCCGATGGAAAATACTCGCCAAAAGAGCCACTAAGGACCATGACTGCTAATAGATATATGTAATACCCCACTCCTGCAAGACACGTACCTGACATCAAGTATGATATCCGAGTATGTGTCTCACGAGGGTGGCGTGTTAGCACACTTAGTCAGTCAAACACTTGAAACTCAGTACAAAAATATCAAAATTTACAAATGCATATGCAGAAATTAATAATCAAAATGACCTATTTTAATCATAAACTTATTCAATCACAGCAATGCAATCATTAGAATTTCGATGCCATTTGGGCCCATTACAAAAATAGAAGACTTGTAGTCATAAAATCATTACATTGCAAAATCGTTTAGCACCATCTCTAATACGGAAAGTTATTACAAAGCAGAAATGCTTGAATACACAAGTTACAATAATTGTAGAAACTCTATTTGATACAAAATCAAGAAAATAAATGCAGACGTGAACTGATCTCAACCTCTATCTTTCCCTTGCAAGCAGTAAGTATACTCCCGTTTGCTTAATGGGGTATTCTTCCAATCCTGAAAAATATTTACAAATTTTGGTTGAGTTTTGTGAACTCAATGAATGACCATCATTGATGGCTCATCTAGTCACATAACACATAATTCACATTCACATCATTTCACATTTCACATTTCACATCTCACATTTAATGCAATTTAATCTTTCGTATTATGCATATGTAGTGCACATGAGACCTACTTTTTATTTGTTACTTTATTGTGACCGAGTGACTAAATTGTCCCATATAGGGCTCATTTATAATTGTTCCATATAGGGCTCATTGATAACTATTCCTTATCCACTTGGGAGATACATGGCTCATTTTACATAGTAAGCCTTAGGCTCCTAATCACTATTTGAGCTCGAGGCTTTTTTCACTCGTTCAGCTTTAAACTCTGACCGGTGGCTACTCTGGTCACATCAACCATTATGTTTCACGCATTCATGACATAGAATACATCACTTTCATTTGCATATTCGCAGTCACTCTAATTCACATGTCATCGAACCATAGTTCGGCATTTAACATTAAGTTGAGAATCACATTTTCACTTACATGCAAAAGCTCATTCAAAACACGTTATCATCAAATTAGGTACACTTATTTCATCTCATTCACATACAAGTAACATGTTGGACTCCGAACCTTGAAGCGAAATTTAGAAATAATAAATGAAATCAAATGAGTGTTTTATATGTGATTTGTGTTATAGATGAGGAAATGTGAATTATGTAAAGATATGAGTTGGGAAATCTTAAGTATGAATTATGGTTATATATGTGAGATCTTATGCAAAAGTAAGAGATTATGAATGACAAGATGATATGGAATGTAAGAAATCATATGAATTGAGGTTGAGATTTGGGTAAATTCCAAATCATAGTTGCATTGCTATAAATGGTGTGCATTTAAGAAAGTGAAGTTTAGGATGAATGTTAAATGTATATGCTGATTCAAGGGAAATTAAGGAATGATTGAAGTAGAATTGGCCAAAGTTGCCTTCTTTGAAATTGTAGCTTGATCTTTTATCTTTCCAATGAGACTATGTATGCCAGTTTTTGAGATCGGAGTTAAGAGTTATAGTTGATACAAGTTATGATATTATTTGAGATTGAAGTTAGTGACAACTATGATGAATGTTTAAATTTTGAGGTTTTGATGAACCAATTTAGTTGAAATTTGAGGATTTCATGAATTGAAGTTGTTGCTTGAAGTGTTCCGAAGTGTTTAAGCCTATGAATGAGTAAATATGTGAAGATTTTAAGTGTATGTGATGGTAGTTTGAATGTGAGAAGCATTGGAAAAAGGTTGAAGAGTTTTTAAAAAAATTGCATGTCCGTTAAACGGACATGGAAGTCCATTTAACGGACAACCTCGGGTCAAAATGACCCCTCCCCTTGCTCATGTCCGTTAGGCGGACATGTATGTCCGTTTAACGGACTTTCTCGGATGGTTTGGTATCGTTTTGGCCGTGCGTGTCCGTTAAACGGACATGCCTGTCCGTTTAACGGACAACTACGGGTCACCTTGGGAAAATTATGATTTTGACTAGTTTTGAGGCCGAATCTCGCTTCGAGGCCTCTAATATGAGTTGTATATCTTGATGTTATATTTCAAATGGCACTAGAACGAATGCATTTGGATATCTGTAGAGAAAGTTATGGCATTTGCTCCAAAAGAGTTTCAAATGGATTTAGAGTTTAAACATGGGTTAATGTTTTGATCATAACTCACTCATCCGACCTCGGATTGATGCGATTCTTGAAGCATTTAATTCCTAACACATGTGTCCTTCTCTTCATGAAAATTTGTATCAATCGGAGTTGAATTGAAAAAGTTTGATTGAATCATATGATAATCAGAATGTTTTGTTTCATTCTGATCTTGCTATTTTTCCTTCCTCATTCGACCTTGTCAAAACATTTGCTTATATCTTTTCCGTCCGACATCCGAATGACTCGGTTTTTGAAGCGTTGGATTTCTAAGACAATGAAATTCATGATATGTGAAAATTATGAATTTTAGAGATTTAATTGAGCAAGATTAATTGAATCAAAGTGAGACAGGAAAGTTTATGAACATAGTTCAGTATTTTGCGAATTTCGGGTTTTGTAGAGATCCGATTGAAGCGAGGTTTGAGGCGAAATAAAGTTAAGACATGGGGCTACAATTTTTATGAAGAAATGAAATTTCAATTTAGCCTCTAAGAAAGTTTATTTGTGGAAGGAAGTGAATTCTAGAAACTGTATTAGTAAAATGATATGTCCGATATGTTTGGACTATAACTTCTGATACAGTGCTTCGAATTGGATGATTCTTGTGGCCTTATGAAACTAAGACATAGAGGAACAATTCTCTAGAAGAAAGTTTTAGCAAATTCCTTCATTTAGATGTGAGAATAATTGTCCAAAAGTAAGCATGACTTAAAGAAAAAGTTCAGGGGCATATTAGGAAGTTCACTTAAGGTTTTGAGTTTAAAGCTTATAAGACAAGGAGAAAAGGGTAAATTACACTTCATTAAATTTCTTGACCTATAAAAGAGGAGGAAGATGTCGTGGGTTTGAGAGAAATCTCACGAAATTTCCAGAAGGAGGAAGAAGAAAGAAGAAAGAGGAAGAGAGAAGAGGGGGTAACGTGAAGAAGAAGAAGAAGGGGGAAGAAGAGGAAAGTTTATGAGGGTTCAAGCTTCTTTCTCCATGGATTCTTGAGGGAAAAGAGGGAAGGAGAAGAGATTTACTCCAAGCTAACAGGAATTTCGAAAATGGGAAGAGAGAAAGGTAAGAGATGATTTTTAAAGTTTGAGTTTTTCTTGAGTTTTGGTTGTTTTATCCTAAGATGGTTATGTGTTTGTTATATATGAGGTTAATTTGAATGATTATGCTTTTGGGTTATGTTAAATTATGGATGAGAAATAAATTGGATTTTATACTAAAGTATATGAGTAAGAATTTTGAAGATTATGATGTAGAGAGGTTGGAATCTAAATGGGTTTGTGAAATATGATGATTATGATATGGGCGTTGAATGATTATGGATTAGGTATTTGTAAATTGGAAGAACAAGGGAACCTATGGACAAGTTGAGGCATTGGACAAGAACATGGCATGGATAAGAGGTGGGTAATATGTTTATTTTTCAAATTATAAGCTAATTGTAAATATTGGTTTTATATGCTATTGTTTTCAAATGATTTGAATCAAGTGACTTTCGGAATGATTTATGAACTATTGAAATTATTGTTTTTCAAATGAATCCAAAATTATTTCGGACTTTAAAACGAAATGATTCGATTGACTACTTTCAAAGTAATTGAAGGATTTGATGAAATGATCATGATTGATAAATTCTTATGTTTGATTTGTTTGAGTTTTCAATATGTGAATTGTGGTTATTTATGACATTTATAGTTTGAGATTGTGTTTGAATTGTTATATGTATGTATACAAGTTTGTAAGTGTAAATGTGTTGAATACGACATTATATGAAAAGTTGAACTTCCGAAACGTGCCTTCGGGCAATATGAAATTTTCAAGCATGAATACGTGTTACATGGGTTTGGTTAGGGCCTTCATGTGGAGTCAGTGCACTAGTCTCGCTTTAAAGCCTTCTCCCGGCTGCCCGCTAGTGGCATAGGAGCTCCGTTTCGGACTCCCCATGTGTTTCACGGCTGCACAGGACCGCTCTGTGAGAATGTGCAGTACGTTCTGTTTTATGGACCGACCCAAACCGTTGATGTATTTAATGTGTTAAATGCTTTTACTTTGTTTAGAATGTGCTGCATTTATATGTAATGCAATTCATGGGTGCAATGGTTTAAAAGTTTGACAAAAAGAGAATTTGGATTTTTCAACTATGAGAGTTTTGTAAAGCTTTTTGTAAATGTTTATGAAAGATTCTGAATTTGAGAAGTTTTTGAGAAGTAAACCCTCACTGTTTTCGATCAACGGAAAATAAAGTTTGAAAATACTTTTGCTTATCATTTGTTTAATAAACATGTTATCCACGAGCTTTCGAGCTCACCCCCCTTTCATCCCCATCTCCAGGTATTCGAGCAAGAGATTGGATGAAAGACGTCAAGACATCAGTATTTGTGCATGTGTTTGTAAATTGTGTAGTTTTGGTATATGAGTATTGGGATTGAGGTATGGCTTGAAATGCCATTAGAATATTGTAAGCAGTTAGTTCATAATGTATTTTGAGATTATGCAATTGTATAAGAACGTGAAACATGGAATTGGAAATGTGTATAGTTTTGAATTGTGCTATTTGGGTTTTGTGTATTAATTGGATTGAGTTTATAAATGAAATTGGGACATATGTATGTACATTTAGATATGGATGAATGTATTGGAATATATTTATATGGATACGGTCCTATGGATGAACATGTTTGATGATTGTATGGGTATTGTGAAGATTTATAAACTCAATTGGTTGAGTTTGATGGGAGCATGAAATTTGTATGTGAGTTAATGGAAATTGTTTATAAGTTTGAATGTGATGAATATGAATTGTTATGAAAATGATTCGAAGTGGTTTAGAATTTAAGTTTACGTTTCTGCTGAAATCCCGGACGGAGGGTCCGGTGGATATGATGAATGTGAATTTGTCTGGAATCTATAGAAGTGAGTTTTTCACCTTGCAGGTTTGGGTTTTGTTTATGGGCAGCCATTATGTTGCCGGATTCTTATATGATTTAATGGATTTATGGATTGATAGACATGAATATGAGTTTGTTATGGTAAAGAATAAGACTTTGATGGATAAGAAAAATCAAGTAAGATGAGATTAGTATGAGTTGAAGGATAAGTCTCCCAAAGAGGGAAATTATTTGCTTGTTCTTAAATAAGATGATTTAAATGATGAAAGAAATAAATAAGAAGAAAAAAAAATGTACATCGACTTTCGGATAGGTCAAGTCATAAGGGTTTCCAACGAGACAAGTTTTCTATTTTCACGCTTCAGATGTCTGGATTTGACCTTTCAGTGTAAATTGATCTATTCGATTCCCATTGGTATTTGGTTCAACTCATTTGTTTCTTTTTCATTTGTTTCAAATCAGTTTTCGACCCACATGTCACATGTGTTTCGATTTTCTATTATTCGCCTTTCATTTCTGATTCATGTGTTTGATTCCCATTTCGTTATGTGATCCGATTCAGCTTGTTTTTCGTTCTGTTTCAGATTCGTTTTAAGAGTGATCATATGCAGTAAAGCAGTGGGGATTCAAGTGTTAAGTATAAGCAGTTGGGTCTCAGAAACGGGATCCAACAGATGTTCAAGTGTTAAGTATAAGCAGTTGGGTCTCGAAAACGGGATTCAACAGATAAGTAACACTTCAATATCTCAATCAATTCACAATCATCAGACCTTCTATCCGAAAATCAACACGATCATTTATGTTCATAACATCATTCAATAATCAATTAATATAAAATTCAAATACAACAAACAATGAAGTGAGACCATTTCGGTCTACTCACAGTATGTTCCAGATTAGCACTAACTTTAAGATTTGGAAACGTTTGAATACAGACGTTCATCATGCACATCAAAATTATGCAATACACACAATGCACACACATTAATAATTGCATAATTATAAGTATTCATTTATGCACAAGTGTGTATATGTAATATATACAATGCTTGTTCATGACAATCCCAGGTATCTTTCCTTTAATTTCATTACAAAATCATTCCCATATCAAAACTTATATAAGTAATTTATACTTAGGTTTACGCCTCACTAAAACTGTTGGGCCCCGAATCCGGGTCCGGAACCCAACCCTCTTGCTTACTTAAGAATCGTGAACATACGTATAGACAAACGCGAAAATCAAAAGTGAAACAAATACGAATCGAATTTTCAAATGACAAATATGGGAAATAATTACGGATCGAATTCAACTTGGAAGCAAAACATACAAATGAAGACAAATCAAGTAGCATGACAAGTGTCCGACATCCGGGATTAATTAACTTAAGGAAGCGTCGCGTTGGATACTTTAGACTTAACCTATCCGAATCAGTATAATTTTTTTTTCTTTCTTGCTTTCTTATACAATGTAATTCATCTATCATACTTGGAAACTTATCCTTAAACTCATACTAATCTCAATTTTCTTGATTCTTCTTAATCATCATATTCTGATTTCTTACCTTAACAACCTCACACTCATGTCAATAAAATCCATATGTTCATACACAATTTCACTAATCCATTCGCTTAATCCATAAACTATCATACACAAAAATCCGACAGCATGACGTCTGCATTTTCAATCCCCCAAACCTGCAAATAACTTAAATACACTTCTAAATACCAGCTCAATCAATTCAATTCATCCGCATCCAAATCACATTCATACTCAATTCAATACACCAATCATAATCCAATCCAAAACACATTCATATTAGATTCCGAATCATAATCCCATACAATCACATTTTTAATCCATAACCATCCACAATTTATATCATTCCATATGCAACTTCCCAATTCATATTCCATCATCATACACATTCATCCATATCTATACATATCCATCTCACATTCATAAGATCAAATCAATATATGATTTCATAACCATCCACAAATTCATAAATCATCATACACCTTGAAATAAAATGCTTGTAATACATTAATGGCAAATCAAGCCAAAATTCAAGACTTAACAACCTCTACTTTATACAAATCACATACTATACAAAATGAGCCTAAAATCTTGACATGCTTTCATCCAATCTCTTGCTTGAACACCTGAAGATGGGGATGAAAGGGGGGTGAGCTACAAAGCTCGTGGATAATATGCTTATGAATTGAAAAATAAACAAAAGCCATTTCTCAAAACTTTGTTATCTTATAAAGAATTTCATAGTAGGAATTTCCTCCACTGTTTATTTCACAAACACTTCATTTTTCAAAACACTAATACACACTTTCCAAAAAAACTGTCATAGTTAAAAACGTCACTTTCTTAATTCTCGCAAAACTCAAATTCTTCTTTTCACAAAACATGAACAATTCCAAAGATATGAATGCATCACATTTCATACAGCATCATATCATATGACACATCAAAATGGTTTGGCAAGTCCATAATTCATGAAGAACTACACAATTCCATAAAATGGCCTCAGATAGTCAGATACACATAAGGGAGTCCTAAAAGGAACTCCGTGCCACTTCCGGGCAGCCAGGATAAGGCTATACACATGATGTCTACGTGCACGTGACAGTTTCTTGAGGGACTATGCCGCACCCACATAACATGTAATTCATGAGCTTGAAAACATGTGGCCCATATGGCCCATTTTTTAAAAGCTTGATTTCATGATTATGACATATATATATATATATATATATATATATGCATTTCTAGCATCACTTCATAATTCACACAATTTGCAAATCATAATTCACTTAAAAATTCTCAATTATTCCAAACAAAGAATGCATGTTTTAGATCGTTTCAAAATCAGTTAAACTTCATGTCCCACAAGTTCACATATTGAATTTGCAATCAATTTAAATACAATGAACTCAAACAAGTATTTTAACTTTATGAAATCATTTGAAATCCATGGGATAAACAATTCAAACCATTCATGAAAACTTATTCAAAAATAATCCATTTGAAACCATGAACTTAATCATTCATAATCTTTCCAAAATCACTTAATTCAATCTTTTAAAACCATTGAATGAACAATTTAAATCATTTATAAAATTGTCCAAAATAATTATAGGAATTTCTTAAATCATTTGAGAATAATGAACTTAACAATTCATCATATTTTCAAAATCAATTACAAACCAATAGCTTAGAAACATGCTTACTTTCTTGATTCTTCAAAACTTGCAAATAACTTAAAATTTGAAAAACAAATATATTACCCACCTTACATCCATGCCATAAGCTTGTCCATGCTTCAACTTGATCTTTGCTTCTCCCTCTCTTCCCACTTAAAATTACCTAAGCCATAGTCCACCAAATCCAATATCATACTCATTATATTTCTCAAAATTGATTTCATAATTTACAAGCCCATAAGATTTCTAACCTCTCTACATCATAATCTTCCAAAATCCCCACTCATATAATTTGGCATAATGTCTAACTCATTTTTCATCCAAAATCAAACATAACTTATGACATAATTATCAAACTAACTTCAAAAATCACAAGCCCATCACCTTTTCCATATTTCTAAACTAGCAAATCACTAAAAACTCAAACTTAAAGATTCTCTTACATCTTTCTCTTCCTATTTTTGAAATTCTTCTTGGCTTGGAGGGTAGATCTCTTCTCTTTCCCTCTTTTCCTTCATGAATCCATGGAAAAATCAAGCTTGAATCCCTTTAAATTCAGAAACCCCACCTTTTCTTCCTTCTTTCTCCACGAAAATCTCCTTTCTCTCTTCCTTCTTCTTATTTCTTCTTTCTTCTTCTAAAATTTTCGTAAGCCTCCTTAAAAAAAACGACACTCCCATAGTTTATTCACTTAAAGATTGTTAAAGGACCATCATGCCCTTACTTCTATGCTTTAAAACTTTACTCTTTAGGTGATATTCCAAAAGTGCCCCTAAACTTTACTTTAAGTCATGCTCACTTGCGGACATTTTCGCACTATCAATTTGAAGGGATTTGTCAAAACTTCCTTCTAAAGAGATGTTCCTCATTGTCTTTATTTCATAATGCCTCAAGAATCACCCAATTCGGAGCACTATATCAAAAGTTATAGTCCAAACATGTCGGACATATCATTTGCTAACACATCTTCTAGCAATTCACTTCCTTCCACAAATTGACATTCTTAAAGGCTAAATTGAAATTTCATTTCTTCATATGACTTGTAACCCCTTGTCTTAATTTTATTTTCCCTGAAACATCACTTCAATCGGATTTCCACAGATCCCGAATTTCACAAAATACTGAATTATGTTCAGAAACTTTCCTATCTCACTTTGATTCAAATAATCTTGCTCAATTAAATCTCTAAAAATTTATAATTTTATATTAAAATGAAATTAAGTGTCTTAGGAATCCAACGCTTCGAGAACTAAGTCATTCGGATTTCGGACGGAAGAGATATCAACAAAAGATTGGATATAAGTCGGATGAGGAAGGAAGATAGCAAAATCGGAAGGAAACAAATTGTTCCGATTATTATAAGATTCAATCAAACTCTTTCAATTCAACTCCAATTGCTACAAATTTTCATGGAGAGATGGATACATGTCTTAGGAATCAAGCGCCTTAAGAATCAATTCAATTGGAGGTCGGACGAAGGAGTTTTGACCCGACAAACTCAACATGTTCATGTTCTGATTCCTATCGAACATACTTTGGCGCAAATGCCATAACTTTCACTATAGATGTCGGTTTGACTTCGTTATTAGACCATTAGAAAGTAGACATCTAGGGCTACAACTTTCATTAAGACCAAAATTCAAAATTCTGTCATTATCGGGGTACACGGACCGTGTAAAAATCACACAGCCCGTGTAACCTACGGGTGGAAAGGGTCTCCTATGCCCAGATTTACACAGCCCATGTAAATTCACACGGGCAGGCCGTGTATGTTGGACCCCGATCTTTGAGTGAAAATTAGAATAAGTAAAATGAAATTTAAGGAGTGTTTTGTGTAAGCATTGTGTAATAGATGACTTAATACTTAAAGGATCTTGATAAGAAAAGAAATGATTTTGATTTTGATATCTTCAGGTTTGGAGTAGCTTGGTATGGTTTATAAAATTAAAGTGGATGAGTTGATTGAAATTGAGTTGAAAATCAAGAAATAAAGAGAAAAAGTGTGAGAAGATGAAAAATTGTAAAAAGTTTGACTTTTTGGCCTTTGAGGGTTGACTTTTGATTTAGGCAAAATTTGATAAAATGGTCTTCTGGAAACTTGTAGATTATATTAAGAGCTTTCTGTAGCCATAAAGTTTGCAATTTTTCGATATCGGGAGTGGAAGTTATGATCAGTCAAAGTTTATGTGTGATAGGGTTGATTTTTGACTTTTAATTATTACTAAAACTTTGACTGAGAAATTAACCTAGTTAGGGGTTAATTGAGCTTTGATGTTCTGCATGAAAATTGAAGGATTTGCTTTGATATTTATTTTGATATAAAGTATGAAAATTTTCGATCAAGGAATAATAAGTTATGATTTTTACAAGTTTCTGTTAAGGTTTTCGTATGAATATTAGAGGATAGAACCTTTCACCGGAAAATGGACTCCCTTAGGAGTCGAATTGAGTTTTATGTCCTTCATGGAAGATGTAGAGTTTCTCTCAAGCTTTCTGTAGAGACTAAGTTTGTCAAAATTAGAGTTCGGGATTAAGAGTTATGAATTTTGGAAGTTTCAGATTTTTCATGTGGAAAAAAAAATGAAATTGATGCATCCCCGTCGCTAGGGCGACGCATCGCCATAGCGATGGCTCGCGTCTGGCTCGCGTCGCTAGGGCGACGCATCGCCAGGGCGACCTCGCCCTCGTCTCGCCCAGCGCGCGCGCGTTTTGACTCCGCACGGCTTCGTTTTGGGACTTCTCCATGCGACGTCGTTTTGATTTCCCTTGTTGTTTCCTCCTCCAATCCGACCTTTGTTCACTATTTTGCTCATATCTTTTCTGTCCGACATCCGATTGAGTTGATTCTTGCGGCGTTGGATTCCTAAGACAATTCCCTACATCCTAATGGAAAATTTGTAATTTTATGAGATTAAATTAATGGTTATTAATTTAATCAGAATGAGTCGAGAAATTTTCTGAACATAGTTCAGTATTTTGAGAAATTCGGGATCTGTGGAGATCCGATTGAAGCGATTCTTAAGGAAAAATAAAGTTAAGACAAGGGGCTACAAATCATATGAAGAAATGAAATGTCAATTTTTCCCCTAAGACCTTCAAATTGTAAATGGAAGTTCGGATTTGTGTGTAGTTTTTGGATTGGGAACATCTAAGAGTATTTTGAGCATAACTTTTGATCTGGGAATCAAAATGAGGCGATTCTTGTTTTGAATTAAACTAGAGAAATAAGGCTACAATTTTTATGAAGACATTGAGTTTCAATTCGAGGATTAAGAATGTTAATTTCTGGATGGAAATAATCGTACATGGAAAATGTATTAGAATATGGATATACCCGAACTGTTTTGCGCATAACTTTCGGTGTAGTGATCCGAATTGAGCGCGGTTGGTGGCGTTGGAATCGTATGATTGAGAGGAACATTTCTCGAGAAGGAAGTTTTAACAAATTCCTTCAGGTTGATAGTGCGAATCAACCCGCAAGTAAGCATGACTTTAAGCTTTGAATGGAGGGGCAATATGTTCATTTGACCTCCATTAGTGACATGGCTTTAAAACACAAAAGGAGATGTCGTTTTTAGCCAAATAAAGCCACGAAATTGGCTGAAAAATGAGAAGAAAAGAAGAAGAAAGTAAGAAGAAGAAGAATGGAGAAGTTTCGGTTATGGTGGAAGATGAAAGAGAAAGCTTAGTTTTGATTTTTTCTACTTGTTTCTTAGGAATTTTTGAGATGGTTCAAGAGAGAAAAAGGTGGAGGAGCACAAGAGCTTCCTTCCAAGCCAAGAAAAGTCAGATTTCAGTGAAAGGTAAGGTCGAAAATTTAATGTGTGATTTTTGATGAGTTCTTGGTTTAGAAATATGGATAATGATATGAGTTTGTGATTTATGAAGTTGATTTTGATATATATGTCTTAGGTTGTGTTTAATTTTGGATGGAAATTTTGAGATTAAGAATTTTGTGAAATTTTGGTGTTGAATTATAGTAAATAATATGGGTTTGTAGAGTATGATATCAATTTTGAAGAAATTGTGAATTATGATATGAAATTTGTGTAAATTTGGTTAGGCCAATTTTGGAAATTGAAAATTTTTGAAATTGGTGGTTTAGATATCTTGAAATTAGTGTGAATTGATGAATTGTGACATCAATTTTGAAAATTAAGTTATTTATGAGATTGAATTTGAATGAATTGGTTTAGGTCAAATTTGGACTTTGGGGATTTTAGAAATTCTGGTTTCGGAAAGCTTGGAAATATGATGATTATGAATTTCCGATAGTTAATTTTGGGAATTATGCAAATTATGATGTGGAATTTGAATGATTATGGCTTAGGTCAATTTTAATTGAAAGACGGAAAGAAGCAAGGATCAAATTGATGATCGGGACGAGTTCCTAGCATCATTTCGAGGTGGGTAGCATATTTATATTTTGATTTGTAAGCTATACATGAAAGTTTGAAAAATTAAAGAAAGCAATTTTTGAAATTTTAAAGAAGGCGAAAATGGATTTTTGATAAATTATTGTTTATGTAAATGATTGAAAGAAGGATTAAATGCCCTATTTTAGAAATGATTTTCAGAAATTACAAGATTGAAGAAATTAATGGTTTTGAATTGTTAGATAAATTTTGAAAATGTGCGATGAATATGTATCTGTTTGAGTTATGTTTTAAAGAAATACATTGCATTCATATTTATGATTTGAATGGATACGTGATTAAATTAGTGAATGTGAATTGTTGTATGTCTTGATGTGATTTGTGAAGGTGAGTGTGTCAAGTTTGACATTATGTGAAAATATGAAAAATTTGCAGAAAAGCAAGTTTTCGAAAAGTGCCTTCGGGCATTCTGACCTTTCGTTTTCGCTTATGTGTTAAGTGGGTTTGGTCAGGTCCTTGTGAGTCAGTGCACTGTCTCTATTCGTTTATAGCCTTGTTCAGGTTGCCCGCTAGCGACACGGAGCTCCGATTTCGGATTCCTTTCACGGCTACACTGGACCGCTACGCGGGAAAGTGTAGTATGTTCTGTTCACAGCTGCACATGACCACTATGCGAGAATGTGCAGTACGTTCTGTTCCGGACCGAACCAGACCATTCTGATATATTACGTGCTTTGATTTGTTTCTGTGTGTTGCATTCATGTTAAAAATTGAGAAAGGAAAAAGGTGAATTTTGTTATGAAAAGTTTGAAAAATTGAAAGGTTTGAGGAAATCATTTTGAAAAGTTACAAAGTTTGAAAAATTAGCCCTTTCGGCAAAAAGCTTATGAAAAATTGATTTCTACTTATTTGTCAATTTATAAATGTGTTATCCACGAGCTTCCGAGCTTACCCCCCCTTTCATCCCCATCTTCAGGTTTCGAGAAGGAGATCGGATGAAAGAATGTGAAGACGTTTGGTCCGTTTTTGCATCGTTTATATTGTTATGAAAATATTGAGATTTGGAATATTTTGTAAATGACTTGAATTGCCGTTAAGTAAGTGATTATGATGTATTTCGAGCATGTATTTCAGAATGTATGAGGATTATGAATGAATGTATGAGAATATGAAATTGTGTATGAATTTGGAAATGAGATTGAATTATGAGTTCAGTATATTGAATTATGAGAATGTTTTAGAATTAGGTTTGCGTTTGTGTGTGCTGAGATCCCGGACGGAGGGTCCGGTTGATTCTAATAAATGTATGATTGTTTGGAAATTTAGAAGTGTGTTTGAAACACTTTGCAGGTTTTGGGTTAGGACAAATGCAATATCGTATATCATTTAATTTTCGATAAAATTTGGGATAAAAATGTAATTTAAGATTTGTACGGATATATAAGAATATGATTCAAGCTTTGAGATTTGCATGAGAATGAATTTCCAAAAGTGGGAATTCATTGTATTTGATTTACCTTATTTCGAATAAAGGTGAATATAAGAAAAAGAAAAAAAATTATACCGGATTATCGTATTGGATTAGTTTTAGGTTTCCAACGCGATTGTGTTTCTCCGTTCTTTATTTTCGAATGTCGGATTTGTTTGCTTTGATTCGATCTGTTTCGTATCCGTTTTTAGTTCGTATTGGATTCGTATTTGTTTCGTATTTCGGCCATTCGATAATACGATTTCAATTCGTATTTTCGTCTGTTATGTTTGCTTCGCTCTTCTCGATTTTGTATTCGCTTCACTCTTGCTTCTTTTGCTTTGTGATTCGAGCTAGTGTTTGCTATTGGCTTCCGCATTTTGTTTCCGATTCGAAATTTCGATACGAAATTTCCTTTTCCATTCACCTTCGTTTCCTTCGTTCTTCGTTTTCCGATTGGGATCTGGTTCCCGGATCGGATCCCAACAGTGTAAACTTCGAATGAAACAAAATTTTCACCCTTCAAGACTCCTCAAAAGGGTCCTAAACCAAACCTAACTTCCCCTTTACTCATATCTTACCTAAAATCAACTCTTTCGAGTCCGGGATCACGTCACAAACTCAAATGGTTCGGGAATTTCAATTACCACGACATCCTAACTTGTAATAAGCATAAATCTCAACTCCGATCTCGAAAACTTGCATACTTAGTCTCGTTGGAAAGATAAAAGAACAAGCTACAACTTCAAAGAAGGCAACTTTGGCCAATTCTATTTAAATCATTCCTTAATTTCCCTTGAATCAGCATACTCATTTTCATTCGTATGCATAACTTAACATTCATTCTAACTACACTTCTTCTTAATTTAACATCATTTATAACAATTCAACTATCATTTGGAATTCATCCAAAACTCAACCTCAAATCAATAACATCTTGTCATTCATAATTTCTTACTTTTCCATAATATCTTACATATCTAATCATGGGTCATGCTTAAAGTTTCTCAGCTCATCATCCATTAATAACACATTCTAATATCATAATCATATATAACACAATTCATATACAAAAACACTCATTTTATTTCATTTTCATATTTCAAATTTCCACTCAAGGTTCGGGGTCCAACATTTCTCCCCCTCTTAAAAGAATTTCGTTCTCGAAATTCATACTTAAGCAAATCACTATGGAACACATTCACTTAACTCATGTCTTCTAAATGATCCTAGTCATTCACATATTCAAATCCTCACCACATATATTCATAGTATTTTTCACTTCCTATGTCATATACCATCCATATCATAATCACACACCAATAGTTCTTATCATATTTCCACAAGTACATATATTTAACTTACTATATCCAGAAATCCATATTCCTCAACCTAAGGACACAAATTAATGGCCCAACTCTTAATGAACCTTAACATGGATCAATTCGTCATTCAAACCAATCCTTTGTAATTCTATATATATATCTCTATCAATTTATCTCATCCTTCAAATGTTCACACTTTCATCTCACAAAAGGATAAACAATATCCATTTATCACACTTGTTCTCAACTTACTCACACTTATTCACTTCTTGTGTCAAATGCTAATATCATATCAAACACTATTTTCTTAACATACACACTCCAATCAATGGTCCAAGTATTGATAACCTTAATATGGACCCAAAACCATTCAATCTCAATCTTTTTAACTTCTATACATGTATTCCTATCATCAAATTCATCTTTAAAGATTCATATTTGCATCTCACATATATTTGAAATCACATTATCCAAATTCATCATGAATTTCTGATCTTAACTTCCTTTATCATAATCTTAAACTCAATCATAATTCTTCACCTTAATCAACCAATCATATAAGTTCTTCAAATAATTCATGCAAATTTTATTCATATCTATATCACATTCTCACAAAATCAAACTTAGCCTTACAAACTCTTATCAATTTCTCATGCAAGTCACTTATACACATACGCCCAAGTAAGATCATATTACTGGGCTCTGATACCACATCTGTTGGGCTCCGAATCCGGGTCCGGAACCCAACCCTCCTGCTTACTTAAGAATCGTGAACATACGTATAGATAAACGTGAAAATCAAAAGTGAAGCAAATACGAATCGGATTTTTAAATGACAAATATGGGAAATAGTTACGAATCGAATTCAACTTGGAAGTAAAACATACAAATGAAGACAAATCGAGTAGCATGACAAGTGTCCGAAATCCGAGATTAATTAACTTAAGGAAGCGTCGCGTTAGATACTTTAGACCTAACCTATCCGAATCAGTATAAATTTTTTTTTCTTCTTTCTTGCTTTCTTATACAATGTAATTCATCTATCATACTTGGAAACTTATCCTTAAACTCATACTAATCTCAATTTTCTTGATTCTTCTTAATCATCATATTCTGATTTCTTACCTTAAGAACCTCACACTCATGTCAATAAAATCCATATATTCATACACAATTTCACTAATCCATTTGCTTAATCCATAAACTATCATACACAAAAATCCGGCAGCATGACGGTTGCATTTTTAATACCCCAAACCTGCAAATAACTTAAATACACTTCTAAATACCAGCTCAATCAATTCAATTCATCCGCATCCAAATCACATTCATACTCAATTCAATATACCAATCATAATCCAATCCAAAACACATTCATATTAGATTCCGAATCATAATCCCATACAATCACATTTTTAATCCATAACCATCCACAATTTGTATCATTCCATATGCAACTTCCCAATTCATATTCCATCATCATACACATTCATCCATATCTATACATATCCATCTCACATTCATAAGATCAAATCAATATATGATTTCATAACCATCCACAAATTCATAAATCATCATACACCTTGAAATAAAATGCTTGTAATACATTAATGACAAATCAAGCCAAAATTCAAGACTTAACAACCTCTACTTTATACAAATCACATACTGTACAAAATGAGCATAAAATCTTGACATGCTTTCATCGAATCTCCTGCTCGAACACCTGGAGATGGGGATGAAAGGGAGGTGAGCTACAGAGCTCGTGGATAATATGCTTATGTATTGAAAAATAAACAAAATCCATTTCTCAAAACTTTGTTATCTTATAAAGAATTTCATAGTAGGAATTTCCTCCACTGTTCATTTCACAAACACTTCATTTTTCAAAACATTAATACACACTTTCCAAAAAAACTGTCATAGTTAAAAACCTCACTTTCTTAATTCTCGTAAAACTCAAATTCTTCTTTTTACAAAACATGAACAATTTCAAAGATATGAATGCATCACATTTCATACAGCATCATATCATATGACACATCAAAATGGTTTGACAAGTCCATAATTCATGACGAACTACACAATTCCATAAAATGGACTTGTGTAGTCGTATACAAATAAGGGAGTCCTAAAAGGAACTCCGTGTCACTTGCGGGCAGCCAAGAGAAGGCTATACACATGATGTCTACGTGCACGTGACAGTTTCTTGAGGGACTATGCCGCACCCACATAACATGTAATTCATGAGCTTGAAAACATGTGGCCCATATGACCCATTTTTGAAAAGCTTGATTTCATGAGCATGACATATATATATATATGCATTTCTAGCATCACTTCATAATTCACACAATTTGCAAATCATAATTCACTTAAAAATTCTCAATCATTCCAAACAAAGAATGCATGCTTTAGATCGTTTCAAAACCAGTTAAACTTCATGTCCCACAAGTTCACATATTGAATTTGCAATCAATTTAAATACAATGAACTCAAACAAGTATTTTAACTTTATAAAATCATTTGAAATCCATGGGATAAACAATTCAAACCATTCATGAAAACTTATTCAAAAATAATCCATTTGAAACCATGAACTTAATCATTCATAATCTTTCCAAAATCACTTAATTCAATCTTTTAAAACCATTGAATGAACAATTTAAATCATTTATAAAATTGTCCAAAAAATTATAGTAATTTCTTAAATCATTTGAGAATAATGAACTTAACAATTCATCATATTTTCAAAATCAATTACAAACCAATAGCTTAGAAACATGCTTACTTTCTTGATTCTTCAAAACTTGCAAATAACTTAAAATTTGAAAAACAAACATATTACCCACCTTACATCCATGCCATAAGCTTGTCCATGCTTCAACTTGATCTTTGCTTCTCCCTCTCTTCCCACTTAAAATTACCTAAGCCATAGTCCACCAAATCCAATATCATACTCATTATATTTCTCAAAATTGATTTCATAATTTACAAGCCCATAAGATTTCTAACCTCTCTACATCATAATCTTCCAAAATCCCCACTCATATAATTTGGCATAATGTCTAACTCATTTTTCATCCAAAATCAAACATAACTTATGACATAATTATCAAACTAACTTCAAAAACCACAAGCCCATCACCTTTTCCATATTTCTAAACTAGCAAATCACTAAAAACTCAAACTTAAAGATTCTCTTACCTCTTTCTCTTCCTATTTTCGAAATTCTTCTTGGCTTGGAGGGTAGATCTCTTCTCTTTCCCTCTTTTCCTTCATGAATCCATGAAAAAATCAAGCTTGAATTCCTTTAAATTCAGAAACCCCACCTTTTATTCCTTCTTTCTCCACGAAAATCTCCTTTCTCTCTTCCTTCTTCTTATTTCTTCTAGAATTTTCGTAAGCCTCCTTAAAAACAACGACACTCCCATAGTTTATTCACTTAAAGATTGTTAAAGGACCATCATGCCCTTACTTCTATGCTTTAAAACTTTACTCTTTAGGTGATATTCCAAAAGTGCCCCTAAACTTTACTTTAAGTCATGCTCACTTGCGGACATTTTCGCACTATCAATTTGAAGGAATTTGTCAAAACTTCCTTCTAAAGAAATGTTCCTCATTGTCTTAATTTCATAATGCCTCAAGAATCACCCAATTCGGAGCACTATATCAAAAGTTATAGTCCAAACATGTTGGACATATCATTTGCTAACACATCTTCCAGCAATTCACTTCCTTCCACAAATTGACATTCTTAAAGGCTAAATTGAAATTTCATTTCTTCATATGACTTGTAGCCCCATGTCTTAATTTTATTTTCCCTCAAACATCACTTCAATCGGATCTCCACAGATCCCGAATTTCACAAAATACTGAACTATGTTCAGAAACTTTCCTGTCTCACTTTGATTCAAATAATCTTGCTCAATTAAATCTCTAAAAATTTATAATTTTCTATTAAAATGAAATTAAGTGTCTTAGGAATCCAACGCTTCAAGAACCAAGTCATTCGGATTTCGGACGGAAGAGATATCAACAAAAGATTGGATATAAGTCCGATGGGGAAGGAAGATAGCAAAATCGGAAGGAAACAAATTGTTCCGATTATCATAAGATTCAATCAAACTCTTTCAATTCAACTCCAATTAATACAAATTTTCATGGAGAGATGGATACATGTCTTAGGAATCAAACGCCTTAAGAATCAATTCAATTGGAGGTCGGACGAAGGAGTTTTGACCCGACAAACTCAACATGTTCATGTTCTGATTCCTATCAAACATACTTTGGTGCAAATGCCATAACTTTCACTATAGATGTCGGATTGACTTCGTTATTGGACCATTAGAAAGTAGACATCTAGGGATACAACTTTCATTAAGACCAAAATTTAAAATTCTGTCATTATCGGGGTACACGGACCGTGTAACCTACGGGTGGAAAGGGTCTCCTGTGCCCAGATTTACACAGCCCGTGTAAATTCACACGGGCAGGCCGTGTAACCTTCGGATGAAACAAAATTTTCACCCTTCAAGACTCCTCAAAAGGGTCCTAAACCAAACCTAACTTCCCCTTTACTCATATCTTACCTAAAATCAACTCTTTCGAGTCCGCGATCACGTCACAAACTCTAATGGTTCGGGAATTTCAATTACCACGACATCCTAACTTGTAATTAGGATAAATCTCAACTCTGATCTTGAAAACTTGCATACTTAGTCTCGTTGGAAAGATAAAAGAATAAGATACAACTTCAAAGAAGGCAACTTTGGCCAATTCTATTTAAAACATTCCTTAATTTCCCTTGAATCGGCATACTCATTTTCAACGAGAGGTGTTAAGGAATAAGATTGTAAAGCTGGTAAAGGTCTTGTGGAGGAACCATTCGACCGAAAAGGCAACTTGGGAGCCTTTAGAAGCCATGAAGGAGAAGTATCCCTACCTCTTCATGGACTTAGGTAAGGATTTCAAGGACGAAATTCTTTTAGGAGGGGAGAATTATTGGGCTCCGGATTTTTTTTTTAAATTTATTTATTGATTTATTTGACTTATTCTTTATTTTTGCCTTAATAGTTTAATTATGTGTGTGTGTGTGTGTGTGCATATATATATATATATAGTTGAGCCTTGGAATTTGTTAGTATGATTGGAAATTAGAAATTGGAAATTTTGAAGTTAAAGTGAAGGGTTAGAATTAATTGGATTAATTGGGAGTAGGCTTGGATGTGTAGAGCCATATGAGACAAACATAAGGGCTTGTTGGATGGAATGGGCTTTGGGAAAGAATAGAATAAGTAAAAGGAGGAGAGCCTAAAAGGAAATGCAAGTGAGCTTTAAAGGAGTATCAAAACTACATAGTTTTGAGATAGGCTTTTAAGTTGAGACATAAATGAATTAAAGGAAAAGAAGAGGAAGCAAGTGTCATAAGAGCCAAGGAGAAGAAGAGAAAACGTGAGCCAAGAGAAAGGAGGGTTTCGGCCAAGAAGAAAAAAAGAGATTCGTAGGAAGCTTGAAGAAGAGGAAAAAGAAGAGAAATCGACTTATTGGAGGTTAGTTCCATCCTTATTTATGTTAGGTTCGAAAATGGGATGAAATAGAAGTTAGGGTTTGTGTAGAGATTGAAGAAAGATAGAAGAGAAGGGTAGATCTATGGATTTTTGGGATTTCTAAGTTAGGGTTTTGGGTTTTTCTGACATAGATGGCTTATGGGTAGGTTAGGTTTAGAGTTTATTTTACCTTTGCTTGATTTTATGAATGCTATGACTTTCCGCTAGAATATATTTATTGAATAGAGTATGGTTTGATTGAAGGAAATCAAGAAAACTCCACTCAAGACAAGGAGGAAAAGCAATCTTGAGTTTGGATCCCGACGATAGGTGGGTAACATTTTTATAGTTGTTGTGTAATGAACAAATGCCCTATGTGTGCTATCTTTGTTAAATTGTGTGTATATGAAAAGTGTGTTCCTTTGATTTGAAAGAAAAGAATGAAACTATGACGATTCGATGAAATGAAAGAAGCATAAAATGCTATTCTTGTGTTTGAATATGTGAGCATAAATTGGTTGTGATTGGGTGAGAGAGAACCTATTTCGTTAAGTCACGTGCACGTTGACCCCCTAGCCTTCTCCAGGCTGCCCGTTTGAGGCCTACGAGATCCGAAAATAGACTCGTCGTGTTTACGGTAAACTTCGATTTCTGTCGTATTTATGGAACTCTCGAGCCAATTGTGTGCATTTCATCATTTTGGTGTTATGATGCATAATGTGTGTTTTAATTGATATAAGATTCCATGTTATGCTTTATGTGATGATTTTGGCTAATTTATGATTTATGTGATGAAGTTGAGTTATTTGTGCTTTATATGATAGACTGCAAATGTTTCGGATTCTTTATGTGTTGTATGGCTCATCACTCGATGGCTATAATGGTGTTAGCCACTGAGTCGTGTTTGCTCACCCCATTCTCCCTCCTCAGGTGTAAATTCTAGTTGATCGTGGAACCTTGCAAGGCATCGGGCATAACTCCAAGAAACTTTAGACACTTTTGTATTAAGTTAGTAACTAGCTTTTGGAATGGCTTTATAAGCATATTAAGTATTGAGCATCTCATATGTTGTATTTTGGTACTTGATTCATGATGGATATGATGAATATGTTGATATGTAATTAAGCTATGATTGAACTCTTGAATGATTGATAAAGAGATGAGAGCTCTAGTACTCTCTTCTTCATGTGAATTTGTTGATTTATGATATGTGCTTGACCTTGAAAAGGGTATATGTATGAGTCTTTTGATCATTGAGTTGTTGTTGGGTTTTGTCTTGGGATAACTTGCTGGAATTTGCAAAGGTTTATGAGTTGTGATAAGGAAAGATTTAGAGATAAGATTGGTAGTGATCTGAAAAATGTTCACTGAATATGTTTCAGTCTTTTAGCCACAACGTTTTCTCTAGTAGTCAAAACGAGATGATTCTTGTTTTGGATTAAACTAGAGATATATGGCTACATTTTGTAAGAAGACATTGAATTTTAATTTTATGTCTAAGAGTCTCAAATATTGTCATGAAGTTAAGAATTGGGTGCAGTGTTGGTGCAGGAATGAAAGTCTTATCTTCTGATTTTAGGAACAATTTTGGGATTGATAGAGATAGATTTTGGCAAATTTCCCTTCTGCAAAGTTGTATATTTTTTTTTATCTTTCTAACGGTATAAAGTTTGTAAATTTTGGACATCTGAGTGATAAGTTATGCATCTTATAAGTGGAGACATTCTGGAGAAAAAGTCAGACGAAGTTACTGTTCATCTTCATCTTCGTCTGTGATGATGTCATCTTCGTCTGTGATGACGTCATCTTCGTCTATGATGACATCATCTTCGTCTATGCTGACGTCATTTTTGTCTATGATGACGTCATCTTCGTCTTAATTTTGCTGACATCATCGTCTGCTTTTGGTTTTGACCCTTCTTCCTTCTTTTGGCCATAACTTTTTGCACAGACCTTCGATTAAGCTGATTTTCGAAGCGTTGCACTCATAAGAAAATTTTCTATCTTTTTATACCTAATTTATCATTATTGCTTTTAAATTGAAAAAAGGGGGTTTGAAACAAAGTATGATGGTCGGTAGATAAAGTCTGAATATACTTCACTTATTTTAAGATATCTTGAGCTATAGGGCTCAAATCGAGATGATTCTTGTTTTAAATTAAACTAGAGTTATAAATCTACAAGTTTTATGAAGGAATCGATTGACAATTTAGCCTCTAAAGTTTTCAAATTCTGACATTAAGTCGTTAGAGGGTCAGTTTTCACTGTTTCTTTAAGATAGTATTTTAACCATAACTTCTTCATTTCTAATCTAAATTGAGTGTTCTCAGTGGCGTTAGAATCATTAGATCATGAGGAACAAATGTCCTTAAGAAGTTGATCCGAGTTTCCTTTTGGAAACTTTTCCCAAGTTGTGGTCAGTGTGTGGTCGGTTTTGGGTCTGCTATGCTTGTGTGTTTTCGAATGTTGGGCCTCGGAGACGTGGTCCAACACATTTACACCCTAAGATGCAGACCAAAATTCTTCTCACATAAACAAAAGTGTTTCCTTGAAATACCTGAATCCCCTCATACACTTAGATATTTCACATCGTCAACTCTAATTTCTTCATTATAGCAGTCAGTTCCCGCCTGAATCAAACCCGATTGTATCAGGTAAAGAACTTTCAACCTTTAAACAATGATAGAATTTCCAGATTCCATGGTTGAATTGCGAAAAGAGCTTATGATCTCAGCTATTTGTCATGGAAAGCCTACCCTTATAGCTCAAAAACCACGCTGACAAACCTCGGTATAATCACTCATCTATTTTCCATATGTACTTATAGGTCCCTTTTGAAACTTCAAGAGAATCAATTTCCAGTTTTCCTACTACCATAATAGGATCAATTCGTATCGCCCACTCTAGTCAATGCATCCTCAATATTAAGGCCCAATGAATTATAAAGTAAGCTCTTATACTATATAACCCAGAGATTTTTTTCTAACTCTTACTATCTCGTCTAGAGATGTGTTTATCTCACATTTCAATCATTCACAATCACTAATGATACCAACATTTTTATACTCTAGAAATCATTTCTATTCTTGTTCCTTCCCATAAGTAGGGTTCACCTATTGACTTGGTGACCCGCATAAGCTCTGCACTCGTTCCTCATACTAATACACATATTAACATAAATTCTTTTCAGCTTTCCATTATTTAACTCCCTATTTGTAAACAATAACTCGTCATAAACATTTTTGAGTGCTTTTACTCTTCTCCTTTGAGTTATCATAATTTTCCAAAAATGTATACATTAAACAATTGAATCGAAGCACATGCCTAATTGTCCCTATAGTAACATATCATGAATCACTTTCCAACATTTGTAACATCATATTCCGATAATTTTATCGTCCATGTGCATATTCCCAATCCACCTAGAATTATCAACGCAGAAACATCAAGAAATGCAATCTTAGCACCCAATCTATTGCCACATTTAAAACCACGTCTACTTAGTTATCTCCTTACTAACCTGGCTTGTACACCTTACTCATACCATTTCCACTTCATTTTGTCAATAACTTTACTTCTCTATTTCCTTCGAAGGCAAAGCATTTCGGTCCCATATCAATATCCAATAATACATACTAACTCGAATACAGTCAATCTATATTTACTGTTCGAACCCTACCCCGGTGAGACATGGGTCCTGTTGGCCCCCGAATTTTTCGTATTGAATTAAGCACGATTTAATTAGATTACGAGGTTTGATAGATAAAGTTTTGGATCTACTTGTTCAATAAATGTGAGTAGAATTTATTATATGGTTTGGTTGTATTAAAGTGGTAAAATGTGTGAGGGCATTTTTGTCATAGCACTTAAGGATAGAAGGCTTAAGGCTTAAATGAAAGGGGCAAAATGGGCATTTGACAATTAAGAGAATTAAAAGAAGAAGAATTGAGACAGAGGAAGGAAGAAGAAAAAGAGAAGAAGAAAGAGAGAAGAGAACCGTGGACGACGAAGAAGACAAGAGGAAAATGGAGTTTTTGATCTTTGTGATTTCCGACAGATTCAAAGCATTTCCCGGTAAGTTTAGCTTCTTTTAATCTTGTTATGGTTGGATTAAACCCTAGGATCGTTTTGCATGAGGTAGAATCGGTTGGTTAGGGTTTTTCGGAAAAACTAGGTGAAATCTTTGGGTTGATGATTTTGTGGCTGATTTTAAGGTTTGAATGAGTTAGAAATGTAGTATTGGACTTGAATCAAGGTTTAGATGTGCTGTATGTGCTTAAGGAAAGGATTGAAGTTGGAAAATGCTAGAAAAAATCAGGTTCGGAGTCGTTCTCTATGCCCGCAAGTCGCGACGTGCGAGTTCGACGCAACGTGCGAAATTATATTCGTCGCGACGTGCAAGGAAGGATTCGCCGTGACGTGCGAGAAAATGGTGTACGCCGCGGCGCACACTTGCGTGCACGCCGCGGCGAGCCCCCTGTTTCCTGCAAAGATAAATTTTGGGTATTTTGGGTTATATCTTTTGATGTAGATGTCCCAATGAAGTGATTTTTGACTCGTTGTAAAATAAAGACAAATTTCTACAAGTTTTATGAAGCAATGAAATTGAAATTCAGACTATAAGAATCTTAAAGTTTAGTCAGAAGTTGGGTATAGATTCTTGTTTTAGCATAAGGATAGCCTTAACTTGTTTGGGGTATAACTTTCGGGTTTTTGAACCAAATTGAATGTTTTTGAAGTTAATGGACACGAAAGACAATGAGGACTTTTATGGAAAAAGCGACACAAATGTTTGGACTTTGGCAGAGTTTGGGTTTGTTTAGCATTTAGCTTAGTGAATGTGCAATTTTTGGGTCCCTAATTTGTATTCCTATTTGAATAGGAATTTTGCATTTGATAAAGGGAATCAAGGAAAGCAAGAGGATCAGGATGAGAGGTATCTTTGAAGCATGTATCCGAGCAAGGATTTTAGGTGGGTTTCATGTTTATAATTTAGTAATGAGCCACTAAAGTTTTCTCCCAAATCAAGAATGATTTCAATTACTTCATAAATATCGTTTTGTTTCTATTGAATGATTTGCAAAATTGCTACATATTTCAACATATGAACGTTTCTAATAAAATTCAAATAAAGATTGGAATGCATTGAAATATTTTATGTTATGCCTTGAAAAATTCGTGGCATTTTGTATATTCGGAAAAGAAAGAAAAGAGCATGAAAAGCATTGATAAAATGATTTGAGCATAATTATGTGCTTTTGTTTGGGCGAGAGTGGAACAATTTCGTTCGTCACGTGCATGTTGACAAGAGCCTTCTCCCGGCTGCCCGCTTGTGGCTTATGAGCTCCGAATGGACTCATTTTGTTCAGGGTGTAAACTTTGGTTTGTCCCTTTTGTTTCCATGGAACCCTCGAGCCATGTGTTTGTGCATTGCATCAATGAATTGTCAAGTATGTGCATAAATTGAGCATTTTATATTGATGATTGAATGAACATGTTGTGTTGATGTGATAACATTTTTCACTATGAAATTACATTTTTCAACTACGAGTTTGAACTCAGAATTTTGGATTTGACTGAGAATTTGGGAGCAAAGCGTTCTATGAACTTATTATGATTTTTGTATAACAAATGAACTTTTTCAACGGTTTTGCTTGTTCTTCGTTATAAACCTGTTACCCACGAGCTATAAGCTCACCCCCCTTCATTCCCATCCACAGGTGATGAGAAGAAGATCGGGTGAAGGAAAGTGAAGGTTTCGATTTATATGTGTGTTTATTGTATTATTCTAAGTTAAATTGGTATTGGAAATTTTGGAATTGGTATATTTTGTATATTCGGACTTTGATATTGATATTGTATTGTGGCTTGGTATGCCATGAGAACTTGTAAATTCTATTCTTTGATGTAAATGAATTATGTATGGCTGATAACCAGTGGAAGTACGCATTTGTGTAAATGGACCGGATTGAGCGAGAATTTGGTTTACTTGAAGGAGTTATGATTATGATATGATTTTTGGTTATGCATATGTATTTATATACCACAACGAGATGTGTTATGGAAAAAGGAATGTAGAAATGAAATGAGATTGTAAGCTTCACAATTTTTGTGGTGTACGCCAACGTTTTTGGTTCAATGGTCGAACTCCGAGTTCGAGGCTCATCATGTTTGGTAGCAGAGCAAGAAAAGATTTCAGCGAACCACGCTTCAATATGATGGTATTTTTGTACCAAGGATAGGTTCCGAAACGGGGCCTAGCATTAGCGGTATCAAAGCAGGTTAGTAAGTGTTATGGTTTTGGTTTGAGTTGGATTTCAGAAACGGGGTCCAACAGGTCCGACGTCCTACGTGACATCTGGACGCCCAACCCACGAAGGAGGGATTCCTCACCATGATGAAAAACTTGTTTCGGCATTAAATATGCAAAATCATTAACCTTGTGCTTATAACCTTGCAGGGTCCTTAGCTGTAACTCCACATTCGTGGCAAGCGCACACTATTTAATCACCAAAATCATAAGTTGACTTATTCATATAATTTGTAGATTTAGACACCGAGTTTGTTTTGAAACAAGAATCACCTCAAACGGAGTTATAAAACTCAAGTTATGCTTAAACATCCTAAAAGAGCTCAAACCTCAAACATGATCTCCTAACCGACCTCTAACTTACTTTAATGAAAAAATTTTCAATTCAACTCTAAATGGTACCAATTTTTAAGGAGAGCAAGATATATGTCTTAGTAATCTAATGGTTTAAGTCTCGCCTCAATTAGAGGTTGGATGAGGGATTTATTCCCAAAAGAATATATTATGTTCACACCCTAAATCACTTTGAATCTCTCTTGGCGCAACCACCATAACTTTTAATATATACATACTATTGAGTTCGTTTTTAGACCATTAGAAAGTAGACATCTAGATCTACAACTCTAATGAAGACCATAAAACGAGATTCGGCCTCTAACAATTTCGAAATTCAACATCTTTCCCGTAGATGTTCGTTAAACAGACATCCACATCCGTTTAACGGACATGTACGGGTGTAAGTGGCCCAAATGATCCGAGAATGTCCATTAAACGGGAATGCAGGTCCGTTTAACAGACATGGACTGGATAAGGGGTGCTTTTGCACCCAAGGATGTCCGTTGAATGGACATCTATTTCCGTTTAACAGACATTGGATTTCCCCAAAACTCCAATGCCTCTCCCAAACCTCTCACGTTCAACCTAACTTCGTAACCATTTATACACTTCACAAATTTACTTATTCTAAAGCCTAAACACTTCATAACACCTTCATCTCCAAGTTCAACTCACCAAGTTCACAATTTTCAGCTTAATTGGTTCATCAAGACCATGAATTTCAATCCTTAGTCATCAAAGCTATCATAAGCTTACAAGCTATATGAACAACAAAAATGACTTTAACTGTTATCTTCCAATTCTCATAACTTCTTACTCCAAATCCTAAAAATTACATATTATACCTCAATGGAAAGATAACAAGATGCTCTACATCTTTCATGAAGGATGAAAAAGTTAATTTCATCATTAAACGAGGTAAAAAGCCATTCAAAGGCACTGCTTATAAAAGGATCAATGAAATAGTAACATAGCTATACGAACAGTAACTGCATGTGTTCCCAATCTCATAGTTTCTTAACTCTAAGTCCAAATGTGACAAATTATATATCATTGGAAAGTTCTAAACCTATACTACAATTTTCAAGAAGACTTCTTGATCCAATTCAAGCCCTAAGAGAGTCTAAAACCTAAATGACAGCACTTCCCTTGAAAATTCAACTAACCAATCTTCAATCCAAACACCTTCACCTGCATAAAACTCAATATCCAACCTCATACAACATAATTCAATCCCAAAAGTATCTCCAAACGCAATTCAAGGGTAACAACCGCACTCCTAGACATCGACTCCATTCCAAATACAAAATAATACAATCTCAATCCACTCTTTTTACCAATTCATACCATACAATGATGCACGTGTATAAAACATATGCAAATTACATGAATTACAATTAAAACTTAACAATCTTGCGTTTACATGAAATTCAAAAGTTATTACAAAGCTTTAGAGGGCATTTTAGCCTAAATACATCATAGTCTCAAAGAACAAAATACAAAGTACATCATTAGTTCCAAAATGCTATTTAAAGCCTTGTTTTCTAACATATGACTTCAAAAACAAAAATGCATCGGAGTAATTCCTCATTCCCGATGCGGTGTCTCGGTTTCTCGCTCAAGACCTGTGGAGGGAAAAGGGGGGTGAGCTCGACGGCTTCGTGGATAAAAGCTTAATAATTAAGAATAAACATGCCAAAATCCTATAGCAATTTATTCTCAAGCAATTGAACTTAAGCATCCTTGCCATAAACCAATTCTTCATCAACATCAAATTATCAAAGGCATTTACAAAACAACATAACATACAAGAACAACTTAGACAAGCATATCACATAATCACACATAAGTTGGTTTGGGTGAGTCCAACAAGACGTACTACACATTTCTGCAAAGCGGTCATATGTAGTCGTGACACGTATGGGAGTCCGTGAGGAGCTCCAAGGCCACTAGCGGGCAGGCGGGAGAAGCCTATATAGGTGCACCTATCACATAAAGGACCACCCCAAACTCAAAGAAAACATGCATATCACATCATTCACGCATTTTATACATAGTAGTCACCAATGACCCTTACAACCTATACTTTTACAAAATTGCCTAAATCACATATTTGAATCTCTTTTTTTTTCACTTGTCAAACAATTATACACATATTTTCACATCTCATACAAATTTAAACCATTTCAAGAATAACAAGCAACATGGATAATTCATTTGAAAGCATTCAATAGCATTTATTATAAAAATTTTAACATGTTCATTAACTCAATTATTAAGAAATCACCCACCTAAAACCCTTAGCTTTGAAATTGATCACTTGGCCTTGCTTCTTGCTCTAATTGCCTCTCTTCACCTTCATTAAGCATAAATAACCTAATTAATAAGAGATATCCCAAATTAGACAATCCTAGGAGTGGAAAGCATGAAGAAGAACCTATCTAACTTTACCCAAACCTTACCTAAGCTATTTACACCAACATCCACCCATAATACCAAAAATTTTGACATTTTTCTTACCTTAAAGAGAGACCCACGAAATTTCTCTCTCTTCTTGGCTTTGATGGACACTTAATCTTTTCCTTCTCCTTTCCTTCTTAAGAACTCTACAACTCTTCACTAAGCAAGAAAATCATAAGAGCTAACCTCTTTCTTCTTCTTCTTCTTCTTCTTCTTCTTCTCTACCAATCCGAAACTCTCACTCTCTCCTTTCTCTTGTTATTTTTGTGTCTTCTTCTAATTGTCTTGGGAAGTTACTTCTAGAACTATAATAACCTAAGCCTTATTCCCAAAACTACGTAGTTTTAGCAATCCTTTCATAAAACTTAAAAATTTTCTTATGCTACATCTTCACCCACGCAACTCATCACTTGCTTCAATTACTTTAATTTTAATGACTACTTAAAGACCAAAGAGTCCCTCCTTCAAAGCCTTAAACTCTAAGAACATAAATAAACTTCCCATATTACCCTCAAGCCATTTTATTCCTTTCAATTTCTAACAACAATTCAATTCTAAATTAAACTAATCCCTCATTTAACTTTCATCCCTCTAAACTCTATAATCCTCAATTTAGTCCAACAAAAAGAAAATTTTAAATTAATCCCCAAACATAAATTAAAACATGCTTAATGTAATTCGGGGCCCAACATTTTCTTTATCATATCGCGTACTATTTCATATTCCCATTTTTTTTAACCACGCAAATCCGAATCATAATACCTGGTCATCATGAGCTTTTATCTAACATCGACATGTCCTTATACAAGTTCACATTCTGATCATATTAACCGATATTCTTCTCAATTTCTGTGAATCTTTATCTACCTGTTTCTCATTTCAACATATCCTAATTTATCGAACAACTCATCAGAATCACAATTGCCTAATCCTCACTGAGCTTTTGATCAATCATAAGCATATTTTTATACTCAATCGCACTTTTATCACTTTTTACAGATATCTCTTTCATATAGAAATTTAATCTTTTCAGACTATCGAAAATTTCCTTTTCTTACAACCCAATTTATGGACTTTAAGTCTCATTACTCAATTGAGATCACGTATTTCCTAAATCAACCCATACCACTATCTTCACATTCCTATCGCATTCAAGGGTTTATAACTACAGTACAGTGTGAATATCGTTTACAATTTGTAGGACCTCGGACTCTCGGGCCTCGCGTCCTAGAAAAGGGCCTTGGCCTCTCGGGCCTCGCGCCCTCACAATTTCACTTTTCCCATTCCCAATTGCCCATAATCCACGTTGACTCATATGTCGATATATCATTTCCTTTCTCACTCTGAAACACGTAATACTTGTTCAAGCGTATTACTCATACCCTTAGGACTCATGTTAGGGATTAGTTGCCAGTGTCTGTTATAACATGTCTTTACTGTATACGATTTGACTTATGTTTAGAAACGCCCATGTAAGTTCGTACTTCTTGGCTCTGATACCACTAAATGTAACACCCCACTCCTGTAAGACCCGGACCCAACATCGATGGTGATATTCGAATCCGTGCCCTGCGAGGATGGGATGTTACAATTCTCTCAGCTAAAACACAGTACCAAAAATTTTGTTTTGAAACAATCATACACTTACATATATGTATGTTGCGGAAAACATTTTACATAACCAATCTGGTAGATACAATGACCACGAGGTCCTCATATAAAACACACAATAACGCAGAAGTAAAATCTTCACTCTAATACAGACGCAACTGATCCCGTCCTCATCTAGCACTCCACGATCACTAGACACCCGTTACCTAACGGAGTATTCTTCTGAGTCCTGAAAAACAATTGCAAATTTTGGATGAGTTTTTACAAACTCAGTAAGTGACCATTATCGATGGTCCGCTCACTCAAGTACAAAATCAAATAATAACTTATGTTCTCATTCTTTCTCTTTGGTCTCATTTTACAATTCCCATAAATCTATCTCTATCTCGTAATACATTTTCTCAAACATTCCCCATTTACACAATTACAGAAATCTATATTCGTACATCCCATTTGGCTGTGACCTAGTTCCTAAACTGTCCCATCGAGGGACTCAATAATATCTGACCCTTATCGAATACTGGAAACAGGGTTCATTATATGTTGAGCCTAAGGCTCTGAATCAGTCATGAACTCGACGTTTATTTTTGCACGTTGAGCTAAAAGCTCTAATATTCCATACAACACTAAGGATATCACAATCAATCATACATTCTATAATTAGGAGTACACCATAACTATTTTCACACCAGTGTATGGCATTTCGCCTATCATTCAATCAAACACATCAGAATAAATGTAGTTTATACCCATTATCAATAATCAAACATATCAAAATAACTGTAGTCAGTACCCATTATCAATAATCAAATATGACAAAATAATTGCAATCTGTAACCCATTATCAATTATCAAACATAACAGAATAATTGCAGTCTGTAACCCATTACCAATTTATATCAATGTGATGACCAAACATCTATACTGTCCCGATAAGGGCACATAAATCAGTGAACGGGTCTTAGGGGTAGGAGAGCCCTCTGGGTATGCACTACTTTCCACGCGTCTTAAAGATAGGAGAGCCCTCTGGGTATGCACTAACTCCTCAATCGTTGAGCTTTTCGCTCTGAAATTGTCCCGTCAAGGGCTCATTAATCAGTGAACGCGTCTTAGGGGTAGGAGAGCCCTCTGGGTATGCACTACTTCCCGCGCGTCTTAGAGATAGGAGAGCCCTCTGGGTATGGACTAACTCATCAATCGTTGAGCTTTCCGCTCTGAAACTGTCCCGTCAAGGGCTCATTAATCAGTGAATGCGTCTAAGGGGTAGGAGAGCCCTCTGGGTATGCACTACTTTCCACGCGTCTTAGAGATAGGAGAGCCCTCTGGGTATGCACTATTCCCTTTCGAGCTCGAGGCTCTTTTTCAGTAGTCGAGCTTGTAGCTCTGATCAGTATATCACAGTCATTTCTAATCTATTCCAGATTTTCACATCATAAACACAGTTACACTTTCACATTCGCATAACGTTTCTATACATTATCGCTTCAATACTCCGGACCTTCTATTCGGAGTTTACATTCAATATTATCTCATTATTTTTCCTCAGAGAATTTAAATTACTGAATTATAACATTTAATGCTCTAAGAACCGTCTAGGTCACTCACCTGGCTTCCGTGCTAACGCCTGGAAGTCTCAGTAATGTCTGAGGCTGACTTTCCAAATGCCCTTATCACAATTCAAACACCCTAAGTTTACACATTGCCTTTTCGGAATAATGCTCAAGTCGCAATTAACAAATATAATGCATCATGCACTTTAGTGACATCCCCGGCACTATCCCAATATTTCACCCTCAAGGTCGTCCTTAATAATCAGAGTTCAATTGATACTCACATCAGTCAATTCGTTTCATATATCCCAAAGTTATTCTCCAACATATAACCATATCTTTCACTAAACTACTATTCCAGATTTCAAGCCTTTACAGACTGATTTAATACTTCCCTTTTTCATAAATGTATAGACCATAGTCTCTAGTTCATAACAAATCTGAAATTATCTCAATTGGATATCGATACAAAAAGTTATGGCTTAAAAACCAAAACATATAGTCTGGGAACAGTAGCTCGTCGCGGCGTGAGGAAGCTCGCCGCGGCGAGGAAGCAAGTATGCGCCGCGACGTGCCTACACCGCGACGTACATCCCTGCATGCACACTAGCTCCGTCAGAACGCGGGGGTTCGCTTCACAAGGCGGCTACTTCGTCACAGATGCCGCGACGTGTGCATGAGCACGTCGCGACGTGCGAGCCCCCGCAAGCATTCCGAATCCTGATTTTTTTCGAAATTCACAATCAAATTCTTCATCTATCAAAGCCTAACTCATCTTAATCCCAAAACAACACTCATACAACATTTTCCCACTCATTTCAAATCCAGATCATTCACAAAGCATCAAAATTCATCCCATAATCGAAAACCCTAAACCAAATAAATACATAACCCATTCTATCACTTTTAACACTTAATACATGAATCAATCAACTAATCAAGAGGAAAGAGGCTTAACTTACTTGATTTGGCTTTCAAAAACCTAAAACTCTTAGTGATTCCATCAAAAACCCTTTCCTTCTTCTCTTCCTTTTCTTCTCCCACGGTTACTCCTCCTTTTTCCAATAACAAACCCTAATTTCCCTTTTTATACCATTTTAAATTATGAAATGCCCATTTTGCCCTCTTCATTAAACCTTAAGCCTTAAGATCTAAGTATCTTGTCCAAATTGCCCTTATACACATTCTTATAACTTCACTACTTCAATTCAGAAATTCAAACTTTTAGGGACTGCATTGAGATTCAAATCTTTCATAATAACTCACTTTCATGCCGATCAATTTCCAATTCAATCAATTCATTCACTTTGACTTCCATACCTCTTTCCAAATTTCAATGGCTCATGCTAAAACAAAATTCCTAAATCATGTCTTTAATTGGAGTGCCAATAGGACAGTCAATTTCAGTACCGAAAAACTCATCGGTACCCACTTTGCAATTTTATGCAGAAAAACACATAAATCACTACAATTAAATTTTCAAACACAAAATTCACATTTTTCACTAAAATTTCAATTATAGACACATATGTCGGGAATTGTCATGAGTGCATGCACAATCTTGTGTACCAAAACACAACCCAATCCAAAATTTACTATTTTATCCTTCCCATAGGTGATGGGATGTTACAATGTCCCTGTCTCTCGTCGCCTATGTTATTATTATATAATATTAATTATTATGTTTACTATTATGTTTATTAATGTTTAGCTATTATTATGATTATGATTATTATTATTATTATTATTATTATTATTATTATTATATAATTTGTATTTATGATTATTCAAATTTATGATTATTATGATTATTATTATTATTATTATTTAATTCAAATTAATTTTGTTGTTCTTGTTCTTGTTATGATTTTTATTATCATTATCATATAATTTTTAATTATTATAAATATGTATAATTATTATTATATGTTGGAACCCCTCCCTGGTGCGACACGTGTCCGACGTCCTGCGTGACATCTGAACGCGCATCCCACGAGGAAGGGATCCCTCACCACGAAAGAAACCTCGAATTGAACTTAAGTGCACCTCATCCGAATAAACCTTGATAAATTTACCCTAATTATCCTCCAATAAAATTTGATATGCTTAGGGCCCATAATTACTCCTATGCCTAAGCTAATCCAAAAATCTCATGCCTCTAGGTCAAATGAAAACAGAAAATGCCTCAATCGGATCTTTATATCTCACAAAAACGCAATTTCGCACAAAACCGACACACATTGGCCATAAAGTCCAACGACGACCCGACACTCTCATTTTACCAAAAAGGAATAGAAAATGTTACTAGTTAATCAATACTTCAAATTTCATGCAAATCGGAGGTCAAAGGGATAAGAATCAAGGAATATAAGAAAAGATATTATATTTGCTTTAAAATCAATTTATTTTTCATTTTTATAACCTTTCACCCCAAGATCGAATTACGAAGAGTTTTTGTTTATTTCAAGAAGAAAACAAAAGTCATTTCAATCATTAAAAGAAGTAAAGATTTGATTAAAGTTGTTGTTTAGCTAATTACCATATGAATAGTAAAAATGACCAAATGAATAATAAAAATGACCAAATGAATAGTGATCAGAAATTTTCAAGCGCCCATAACTTTTTCATCTTAAGTCGAAAATTAACCTATTTTATACCGTTTTAAAGATCTTGACAAGCTCTACAAACTTTAACAAATACCTCTCACTCCAATTCTTACTCTAACATGCCCTAAAACCCAAAGCAAGGTGGCTGCCTATTTTTTTTAAAAAAATGGACAGCACCTCTCCTAAAAATGCTCTAGCCAAATTTTCAATTTATAACCTAACTTCCACCTACACAAAACACTTCAATCTTCCAATTTTACACAAACATCCAACAACCAAACCTCATCAACTCCAATGGCAACAACGCAATCTTAAGCATTCTAACCTAACTTCTAAACATCAACTCATTTCCAAAACATAAAGAAACTACAAGCTCATGCTTGCTTTTACAAACATACAATCATACATCCATACATGCTTAGGAAACATATCCAATATACAATGAAAACTTCAAAACCTTAATATTTACATGAAATAAGCAAACACCATGCTTTAAAGAGCATTTCAGCTCGGATACATCAAGACTAAAAAAAAAAAAGTTTACAAAAGCCAAAATGCTAGCCAAAACATTGTGTTTAAAAAGTATGACTTCAAAACAAAAGCATCGGAGTAATGCCTTATTCCCGATGCAACGACCCGGTTTCTCGTTCATTACCTGTAGAGGGAGGAAGGGGGTGAGCACGACGGCTCCGTGGGTAACAGGTTAATAATTAAGCATAGGCTAAAACATGCATCAACAATTTCATTTCAAGTCAACATTCAACAACTTCAGTTCTAATACAATAAAACATTTACAACAAAATCAACGAATGTCATATAATAACACAAAATCACATATCGATGGTTTCAAGATCCTAACAGTATGTACTACACATGTCCGACAAGCGACCATATGTAGCCGTGAATGAGGGGAATCCGATTTGAACTCCTATGCCACTAAGCAAGGGCAAAGTGGAGAAGCCTAATAGACAAGTGCGCACTTGCTAACAGAGGGGATCACTACAAACCCAAGAAATCATGCAATTTCACTTTAGGCATTCATCCAAAATCACATACTCACATCTTTCTCATTTTAAATCAAGTTTTCAAACATTACAATATTCATAAGGATTTGCCACAAATGGCCATTACAACTAGTCACTTTCACATAATCACCAAAGTCTCATATTCGGAACTTTGTTACTTGTCAAACAATTACACGAATCTTTACACAATATAGTTACATAGAAAGGCACATAATATATGTTTACGCTATCACAAACAATTATGCATTCCAATTTTGAAAATCATAGGAAACCATTCAAGAGACATTTAAGTAGCTTATTACTCAATTATTAAAAAGTTACCCACCTTGACTTCTTTGGCTTGGCAATTGATTAACTGGTCCTTCCTCAAGCTCCAAATGTCTTAATTGACCTTAATCAAAGCATAACAAGTCTAATTAATCAAAGAGCACAATGCTGGAATTTTCAAGAATGTAAAAAAACTTGACTTTCAATCTACATAACCTCACCTAAACCTTTCCTATATCATTCCTATGCTATATTAACTCAAACTTCTCTCAATTTAATCCATTATTTTCGAAAATTCTCAACCATTTAGCCATCCATGCATGCTGATTTTTTTCACTAAGCTCCCCTAATTTTTCTTCTTTCATTTTTCCTTCACAACACACTCTCCAACCACCATTAGACAAACCCTAACAATAACACCATGAAATTTCAACTTCTTCTTCCCCTAGGACACCCACGGCATCACCCTACTAGTTTATAATGATAGGAAACTCTTTCCTTTCTCATTCTTTTTCTAAAACCTCTTCCAATCATCCATTTAAAACATGAAAAACAAAACTTTAACAAATCAATTTCCTAAATTTCGAAAACCCTAATCCATACACAATCTGATTTTTTTCTCCTCCAACAACATCTCCTTCTAATCACTCTTCTAATCACCAATATGAAACAAGAAAGATAAAATCCCTAATAATATAACCAAGAAATTTGAATTTCCTTACCTTATAGGAAACCCACGAAATCTTCTTTGCTTCTAAGGATGGAGAACCTCTTTCTTTGTCCTTCCTTCTTAAATAAACCACATGAACCAACCTTCCTATAGCTTTGAAACCTTATCTCCCTTCTTCTTCTTCTTCTTCTTTGATGGCCGAAATCTTCTCACTCTTCTTTCTCCTTTGATTTTCGAAATCTTCTCCCACTCTCTTCTCTTTGATGATTTTCAGATGGCTTAACAAAGAATGACCTAATTTTGCCTCTTTCGTTAGTTCCTCTTAAACCTCCTTCCATTAACCTAACCCTAAACTCCTCATTAACCTAACTCTTTAACTTAAACCCTAAGCCCAATTCTACAAGCCCAAGTAGTTTGCTTCCTTATAACCTTTCCCAAATTTTCATTTTCCCTCCTTCCAACTTAAATTTTTGTGGGCTCCCACTTAAAAGCCCAAATGCTTCCTTTCTTTTTTATTTACTTCACCTTAAAAACCCTAGCCCACTTATTTGCTTTCCCCCTCATTTAAATAACATTCCAAAGGCCTAAAGGCCCACTTTAATAACCTAAAGCCTTAAAACCTTATAAACACTTCCTAATTTATCCTAACACTATTTTATGGCCTCATCTACCATTTTCTTATTCTTTTAAAATCTAACACCAAAATTAAAATTCTAATTTAACTAAATTCCTTCAATTTATAATTATTGCACTAAAATCCTAAATTATTCTAACCAATAGGAAATCTAATAAAACCCTAATTTCACACTAACCAAAAGACAATTTAAATTGCAAACCTATTTAATAGGAAAAAGGGATCGGGGTCTAACATTATACATGTTGCCTTATTTATTAATTCAAATTAATTTTGTTGTTCTTGTTCTTGTTATTATTATTATTATTATTATTATTATTATTATTATTATTATTATTATTATTATTATTATTATTATTATTATTTTAGTAGTAGTAATAAATGTTATTATTATTATTATTATTATTATTATTATCATTATCATATAATTTATAATTATTATTAATATGTATAATTATGATTATACATGTTGCCTTATTTATTAATTCAAATTAATTTTGTTGTTCTTGTTCTTGTTATTATTATTATTATTATTATTATTATTATTATTATTATTATTATTATTATTATCGAATAAATGTTATTATTATTATTATTCAATCTTAATTTGAAATTGTTATTATTATTATTTGTTCACTTTTTAACTAAAGTTTCTCATATGGAATAAACTTATCAATTCATAACACATTGTTAATCATCTTAAGTACCAGGGACATTTTTGTCATTGACACAATTTTTCGTTCTGTCCATTGCAACCAAACACTATCAGTATAGAGACGGATACAGTTTTTCTGTTTTGTCAACTACAACCAAACTTCCTACTATCTCCAGTTTCTGTTTCGTTTTGTTCTGTCTAGTTCTGTCTTTAGCTACTGAAGACAGCAACCATACGGACAGTTATAGTAAGAAAATATGCGGAACAAGTTAGAGAAAAAGCTAGAATGGTCATAAATTATAAAAAATTAAATGTTAATACAGTATTTGATGGATATTTTCTTCCCCATAAAGAAACTCTTATAAATAGAACTAGAAACAAAAAGATATTTTCAAAATTTGATTGTAAAAGTGGATTTTGGCAGATAAAAATGCATCCTAATAGTATTAGTTATACTGCTTTCTCTACTCCTCAAGGTCAATATGAGTGGCTTGTTATGCCTTTTGGATTAAAAAATGCTCCCCAAATATTTCAACAAAAAATGGATAATATTTTTAAGAATTATGATTTTATATATGTTTATGTTGATGATATTTTAGTTGCCTCCTGAATATGCCTACTCATTTAAAAGAGTTAGATAAATTTGTTGATATTTACATAATACATGGATTAGGATTATCAAAAAGAAATCAAATATTTTACAAAATAATGTAGAGTTTTAGGCATGAAACTAGATGGCCAAGGAATAGAATTACAAAATCATATTTTAGAAAAATTTCTCAATTCCTAATAAATTAATTGACAAAAGCAAGTACAAAGCTTTTAGGAGTTTTAAAATATGCTTCGATTTTATAAAAGATTTAGCAAAGTTAAGAAAACCTTTTCAAGATTTACTTAAAAAGATAAGATATTTAGTTTTACACTTAAGTTAGAAAATCAAGTAAAACAAATAAAAGAATTATGTTGTACATTACCCAAATTATATCTACCAAATGAAAAAGATGATTTAATATTAGAAACCGATGCTTCGAACTTTGTTGGAGTGGAGTATTAAAGAAAATAGATTATAATAATAAAGAAAAATAGGAGAAAGTTTATGTAGATATTGTTCAGGAATGTTTACTAATACTGAAACTAGATATCATATAAATGAAAAAGAATTACTTGTTGTAGTAAAAAGCTGTAAAAAATTCTATTACTTTTTACTTCCAAAAAGATTCTTGTTAAGAACTGATAATACTTAGGTAAAAATAATTTGCCCAGCAGAACTGAATATAAAAGATGAATTAGATGGCAAACATTACTTTCTGAATATGTTTTTTATATTGAAATTGTTAAAGCTGACAAAAATATTTTAGCAGATTTTCTTACTCGGGATGGAAGACCTTCAACTTCAGATATTGAAAGAAGTTTGTAAATTGGATTCTAAGATATGTCATATCAAAGATAATATTTCAGACTTTATCGATATTGCTAATCTTCCAGGTATGTCTCGAGAAGTTTCAAGTCTCTTAAAACGAGGAAGTGAACTTATGCAGATGAATATTGAAAATTGTGAAGATATAAGCCTCAAGCTTACTGAATATGTTGCTGGATCTTGCAGTTCAAAATTTGATACACCCATAACAAAAGAAACACCTAAATAGATATTTCTTAAAGAAAACAAAGTAGATTTAAGAACCAATCTTTCTCCTGGACCTTGTACTACACCACAGATAATAAAAGAATTAGTTATGATCTCACCAGATGTGGAACAGCAACAAAAGATGATGAGAGACTTATTTCATCTCTCAAATAATGAAACCCGATATATTGATTTCTCAAAAATTTACCTAAGAATCAATTATTTACAAGAATCAGACCCACAAGAAATTCGATACTGGTATGATTTTGGAGCCCTCAATTCGATCTATCTATCTTCTCCAAATTTTCCAGAAATAAACTTTCTGCCACAATGGATAAAAGATGGGGTACAAGATTGTTATCTTAATAATCCCACTATAACAACAAAAGATATTTTAGTATTAAAATTTTTATCAGCAGGACCTGATTTTGATACTGATGATAGATATCCAGCTTATCATTTTATTCAGCTGGGAAAAGCAGAGTATTTCTCGATATCTGTCAACCAGAATAAATCCAAAGATTTTATTAAATTTGAAGAAAAAGATATTCACTACAGAAGAGCAATTGGGATAAGGATAGTCCTTCACGGCATGGAAGCCAGTTTCAAGAAAGGATTTCGCACATATGGCGGTCAAAAGATACATTCTTCAGTCATGATATCTCCTGCAAAAACTACACCAATAGCAGCACTCAACTATATACAAACAAAAATGAAATTATTGGAGACCGGAGTTATCAGGTCAAGCTTTCCAGCTATGCAAAAGATTTGTCAGTTCCGAAAACATCAAAAAGATATTTGTCCAGCATGTATCACAGCTCAGGAAAAAGATAAAGCAAAGAAAACTACTACCGATAAAAGAGATAACGACTGAAATGCCAGCACAAAAGATAAACCCAGCACATACAACATACGTGTTCGGTTAAAAACATATGTAATCTTTTATCATGTAAATATCTAGAATAGTAGTTTGCTTTTCCTTCTTATAAATATGTAAGCTAGCAAACACAGAAGGCAATCCTTACAAGCCTTCTCCTCTCCACTCTCTTGTATCATTACCATGCAAAATAAATAAAATCTTCTCTTTCTTATACTATTCTCTACTTCCCAGAAACAAATAGAAAAAGTCTAAACACTTTCTTACTTCCTTCTTATACCTAGAGGTAGGAAACGAAACTAGGCTGCGTTAGTTACTACTGAAGGAACTTCAAGAGAGTTACCTATGTCTATAGGTTGGGGCTGGAACGCTCGATAAAAGCTCTGTGGTACGACCCGGTAGTATTATGGTCAAAGCGAAGTTAGGTAAGGAAGCGTGTTGGACTCTCTTATACTTTACTTCGGGTATAGTTGAGAATAAGTATAAGAAAACTCTCTCATCCATCATGAATGTTGAAGCTTATGGAGAGCATCTAGTACGATTAGATTTATCCACAAAAGATAGCATAAAAAATATAATCATTGAGTTAAGATTATATTATGCTGCAGAACTTGAAAATAACAAGGATATAGCACATAGAAGACCAAATTAAAAAGCAATGATGTATTTCATGTCAAAACAAATCCAGATATTGGAATTCATCAGAAATACCCGACATGAAACGAAAACGATAATAGACTTCACTCTCTTAGAACTACAAGAAAATGATGAAAGATTTGGACCACCTTCAACTCCACCTGGATTTGATTAATTAAGACCCAAAACCAGATGGGACCGCACCAACGCCGTACACCGTACACTGTACAGATGGATCCAGTACCACTAGTACACCTTAAATGGACCACCACCACCACAAAAATGGTATCAGAGCCTAAGCGATATTATAAGTCTATTAGGTGTGTTTCTTTTATTTAAACTGATATGTTTATGTTGAATTAGTTTTTTTTTCTCTTGTATAATTATATTACTTGGTTGAAGATATTTGAAGGATGGATATAGAATTTAAAGTATTAACAGAAAAAGAAGATTGTTTGAAAATAGATAAAGAAATAACTGAAGAACAAAAAACGATAATTTATTATGGACAGAAAATTATACAATATTGTGAATGATATCTCTTAATTTAGAAACACTCATAAATAATAAAAACATGATAAAATAAAGAAAAACAAATAATAAAAATAGAAGAACGAGAGGAAAGAAAAGAAACAGTAAAATCCTTTTATTCTTCATCTAGAAAATTAAAAGATGACCGAAAGTAGTTCGATAATGAAAGCTATGTTATACCAGAAGTAGATAATTTAATAACACAAATCGAGAATTTAGACCTTCAGGATAGCTTTATAAATATTAAACCTACCGGCGTAAAAATCGAAAATCCAAATATAATTGATATTCCTAGTACCACTAGAGAACCTCATATTAGATCTAGACAAAGTCAAAGTGTTGATAAACCTGTAGCAGGGTATGCTGGTTTAATGCATGCTGGTATTAATATTGATAAATATACACCTTGCGAAATATATATATATATATGTATATTACGATTACATGAAAATACAAAACCTTTAACCGCTTTTACTTGTCCTCCTCAGAAATATTATCAATGGAATGTCTTACCTTAAAACAAGCACCTAGTATTTACCAAAGATTTATGGATAATAATCTTGAAGGATTAGATGAATTTACATTCATTTATATTTATGATATCATTATTTTCTCTAACTAAAATAAATTAGATCATTTAAAGAAGGTCAAAATAGTTCTTCAACGATGTAGTGAAAAAGGATTAATTTTAAGTAAAAGAAAGGTCAAAATAGCTCAACAAAATATTAAATATTTAGGCATTGAATTCTGCAATGGATAGTTAAAATTGCAACCAAATATCTTAAATAAAGAATATTGAGATTGGTTAAATTAATGGTATCTATCAGTCCACTTTGAAAAAGGAGATAGGTGGTTAAAGGTTCGGCTTCTAAAAGGATGATTGATTTGGGTCCATATCTTCCACAATTCTATGGATATATTGGTAAATCTTTTGGGCTTCAGTCCAGGTGTTGAGATTTCAGAAAGAATCAAAGAACATTTCTGAGGTCAATTTGCGTGCTTCAATTTCTAAAGTCTTGGTGGGTATCGCATTGATGCGATCCAAATTGATAGGTTTTCCTAATGAGTGCATTTTGGTTGTAACTGTAGGAGCAGGTGCTTCTAAAACTTGTTTATATTGAGGTCGTAAACCTAGATTCTGATTTTTAAAATCTACAAAAGCTTTTTCACCTTCTGTCTTTGATGCAAAACTTTTATGTAAAATACCTGATATGTCGGTGATGTGTATTGCAACTTTATGCCATGCATCATATAATCCTACCATGGGCCCATTGTAGATCACATAGGTTTTTGCTTCAGTTTCATCCACTTCTTTCTGAGAGGTGTTGCTAGTATGGTCTGGGTTAATTGTTGTGGTGTAGTTAAAGTAATAGGTGTTGGACTAGTGGTAGAGGTAGATATAGTAGTAACTGGTGTAGTGGTATTAGGTATCGTAGTAACTTCCTGTTGAGCAGTGTTTTGATCCTTGGTGGTTTGTTTTAATACTTGAATGCTTGTTTTGAGCTGGTTGATATCTTTGGTAATGATTCTAATTTGTTGTTGTAGATTTATCAATTCTAGCTCCTTCTGGGATAATGCGTCTTCTAGGTTTAAGATGACTACTTCCATTCTCTTGTTAAAATATCTGCAAGAAAATTATCTGAAGATTTGATATATTGAATTTGGAATTGATCTTCGTTCAAATCAAGTCGCCACCGTATAAGTCTCCCTTGATTATAATTGGTTTTTATATTGTATCGAATGAATCCATGTAAATACTTGGAGTCCGTTTGAATTGTAAATTCAACCAAGCAAATTGTCCAAAGATTTGATATATTGAATTTGGAATTAATACTGGTTCAGCTCAAACTACCACCGTATAAGTCTCCCTTGATTATAATTGGTTTTTATATTGTATTAAATGAATCCACATAAATACTTGGAATCCGTTTGAATTGTAAATTCAACCGATAATAGATCTATTCATCACTTTCTAAAGGTATTGAGACAGGCTAATGTTTCTTTTTCATCTATTGGATATTTCCATTCTATGGGATTGAACATCCCATTGATATATTTGAACCAAAGATATTTCTTTTGATTGGGTGGTTGAGTGACTGCATCTGTCCAAGTCCATTAAGATTTAGTACTACATTTTAGCTGCAAAAGTTTTCGTTCTTTTGCTAAATTTCGAAAGAAGCTTTGATCAGAAATATAATTCAAAATGCCTAAGAATTGTTGTACTTGTGTTCTATTAACTAATTGGTTAGGAGATTCTTGAATTTTATTTAATATATTTGGTTGCAATTTTAAATATCCATTGTGAAATTTAATGCCTAAATATTCAATATTTTGTTGAGCTAATTTGACCTTTTCTTACTTAAAATTAATCCTTTTCACTATATCGTTGAAGAACTATTTTACCTTTTTAAATGATCTAATTTATCTTGGTTTGAGTAGATAATGATATCATCAATATAAATGAATGTAAATTCTTCTAATCCTTCAAGATTATTATCTATAAATCTTTGATAAATCTGGGTGCTTGTTTTAATCCAAAGGGTAAGACATTCCATTAGTAATGCTTCTGAGGAGGACAAGTAAAATATTAAGTTTTTTGTTTATATAAATACACCAAACATTTTTCAAACACTAGGTAGATCTTTGATTATTTGAATGACCAAAAGAAGTATTTATCTGTACAATCCCTAAGATTCATTTAAGGTATTTTCTTTTCTTCATCTCAATATTTTTAATTCATAGTTCATGTGTATATATGTAGGAAAAGAGTTCAGTAATCATAGGTATATATATGACAAAATTTTTATGGTCATGTGTATATATATATTGGAAAATTTTTGGTGGCCATACTTATACATACATATATATAAGAAATTTATTTTTAGCCATATGTGTATAGATACATAAGAAAGAATTTTGACAAACACGTGTATATTATTAAAATTTTTAGTGGTGTATATATGAAAAATGTTGTGGTTAAGTGTTTGAATATATATAAAAGAATTTTGGTGGCCATATATATATGTAGAAAAACTTTGGAGGCCACGTATGTATATAAATTGAAAAATGTTTGCTAACTATTTGTGTAAATATATAAGAAAAGTTTGGTGGCTATATGTTTATATGTATATAGGAAAGGGTTTGATGGCCATGTGTGTATATATAAATATAATAGTTTGATTGTCAAGTGTGTGTATATATAGTAAAAATTTTAGTAGCCATGTATATATATATATATAAAAGATAAAAGTTTTGTTACCTTATGTGTGGGTATAGGTGTGGGTGTGGGTATGAGGGGGGGTGTAACTATGATAAAAGTTTGGTATCCATGTGTATATCTATGATATGTGTATATTTTGGGAAAATTTATGATGACTATGTGTGTGTATATGTTGGTATCCATGTGTGTATCTATGATATGTATATATTTTTGGGTGTGGGTATGAGGGGGGTGTAACTATGATAAAAGTTTGGTATCCATGTGTGTATCTATGATATGTGTATATTTTTGGGAAAAATTTATGATGACTATGTGTGTGTATATGTTGGTATCCATGTGTGTATCTATGATATGTATATATTTTTGGGAAAAATTTATGATGACTATGTGTGTATATGTTGGTATTGGGTCATAAAACTTGTAGGTTTAGGTCTCTAGTTTAATTTAAAACAAGACTACTTCAATCAGAGCTCTATAGCTCAAGATATTTCAAAATAAGTGAAATATATTCGACTTTATCGATTGACTATCACACTTTGTTTTAAAACACCTTTTTCAATTTAAAAGCAAAACTGATAAATCAGGTGTAGAAATATAGAAAAATGTCTTAGAAATCCATCGCTTCGAAAATGGGGTCAATCGGAGGTCTGTGCAAAAAGTTATGGCCCAAAGAAGGAAGGGGGGTCAATAAACAGAAGCAAACGATAAAACTGAGACGCAAAAGTCAACTGTGTGGGTATAGGTGTGGGTGTGGGTATGGGGGTGTGTGTAACTATGATAAAAGTTTGGTATCCATGTGTGTATCTATGATATGTATATATTTTTGGGAAAAAATTATGATGACTATGTGTGTGTATATGTTGGACCCCGACTTTTTCTGATTATTATCGATTTGTTTATTTAATTATTTATTTAGGTTTTGGTTGATTATTTAATTGTTTGATTATTTTTTGAATCTAGTCATTAATTTAGTGGCATCAATAAAGATTAGAATTAATATGAGAAGGTTAGAATTAAGTTAGCTTAAAGGAGTTAGTAGATAGATTAAATGAAAGAAGGGGCAAAATTGGGAGAACCAATTAAATGAAGGGAAAAAAGGGAAGAGCAAGGAAAGTGTTGTTGGTATCCATGATAAAAGTTTGGTATCCATGTGTGTATCTATGATATGTGTATATTTTTGGGAAAAATTTATGATGACTATGTGTGTGTATATGTTGGTATCCATGTGTGTATCTATGATATGTATATATTTTTGGGAAAAATTTATGATGACTATGTGTGTGTATATGTTGGTATTGGGTCATAAAACTTGTAGGTTTAGGTCTCTAGTTTAATTTAAAACAAGACTCGCCCCAATCGGAGCTCTATAGCTCAAGATATTTCAAAATAAGTGAAATATATTCAGACTTTATTGACCGACTATCACACTTTGTTTTAAAACACCTTTTCAATTTAAAACAAAACTGATAAATCAGGTGTAGAAATATAGAAAAATGTCTTAGAAATCCATCGCTTCGAAAATGGGGTCAATCAGAGGTTTGTGCAAAAAGTTATGGCCCAAAGAAGGAAGGGGTCAATAAATGTAAGCATTTATAAAACCGAGACGCAAAAGTCAACTGTGTGGGTATAGGTGTAGGTGTGGGTGTGGGTATGGGGGGGGGGGGTGTGTAACTATGATAAAAGTTTGGTATCCATGTGTGTATCTATGATATGTATATATTTTTGGGAAAAAATTATGATGACTATGTGTGTGTATATGTTGGACCCCGACTTTTTCTGATTATTATCGATTTGTTTATTTAATTATTTATTTAGGTTTTGGTTGATTATTTAATTGTTTGATTATTTTTTGAATCTAGTCATTAATTTAGTGGCATCAATAAAGATTAGAATTAATATGAGAAGGTTAGAATTAAGTTAGCTTAAAGGAGTTAGTAGATAGATTAAATGAAAGAAGGGGCAAAATTGGGAGAACCAATTAAATGAAGGGCAAAAAGGGAAGAGCAAGGAAAGTGTTGTTGGGCCCCGAAATTTTTTTTTAAATTTATTTATTGATTTATCGATTTACTCGACTTATTCTTTATTTTGCTTTAATTGTTTCAATTATGTGTGTATAGATATATATAGACTACGTTGAGCCTTGGGATTAGTTAGTATGATTGGATTAATTAGAAGTGGGCTTGAAGTGTAGAGTCATATGAGACAAATAAAGGCTTGCACTTAATGTTGGAAAGTATGGGCTTAGAGAATAAGTGGAGTTGGGTAGTGGGCTTGTAAGGAAGAAGGGGAGCCCAAAAGGAAATGCAAGAGAGCTTAAAGGAGTATCAAAACTACATAGTTTTGAGGTAGGGCTTTAAATTGTGATATAAAAGGAATTAAAGGAAGAGTAGGAAGCAAGTTTTCGTAAAGCCAAGGAGAAGAAGAGAAGAAATCGTGAGCAAGGCAAGCAAGAAGAGCTTTCGGCCAAGAAGGAGAGGCAGAGCCGTAGGAGGCTTGAAGGAAAAAAGAAAGAAGGAGAAAAAGGAATAGGAAGCTACTTGTGAGAGGTAAGTTCTAGTCTTGCTATTTTAGGTTCAAGTATGAGATGAAATGGAAGTTAGGGTTTGTGTAGAGATTGAAGAAAAGTGGAAGAGAAGGTGAGATCTATGGATTTTAGGGACTTTCTCACTAAGGTTATGGTTATTCTAGCATATATGGCTTATGGGTAGGTTAGGTTTAAAGTTTATTTTATCATTGCTTGATTTCTTGAATGCTATGACTTTCCTTTGGATTGTATTTAGTGAATAGAGTGTGATTTAATTGAAGGAAATCAAGAGACCAGACAAGCTGGAAGGGCAATCTTGAATTCGGATACCGACGATAGGTGGGTAACATTTTTATAGTTATTGTGTAATGGGCAAATGCCCTATGTGTGCTATCTTTGCTAATTGTGAGTATATTGAAAGTGTATTTCCCTTGATTTGAATGAAAAGAACGAAACTATGATGATTTGATATAATGAAAGAAGCATAAAATGCTATTTTGTGTTGTGATTGGGCAAGAGAGAACCTATATCGTTAGTCACGTGCACGTTGACCCCTAGCCTTCTCCCGGCAGCCCGCCAGGGCCCATTTAGATTGAAAATAGACTCGTTGTGTTTACGATAAACTTCGGTTTATTCGTTGTGTTTAAGGAACTCTCGAGCCAATTGTGTGCATTCCATCTTTTAATTGTGATTATGATGCATAATATGTGGTTGATTGATATAAATTCGTATGTTTTACTTTATGTGATGATTTTGGATTGTTTGAGCTTTATATGATAAATTGCTACTATTTCGGATTGTTAACGACGTATTGTATGGCTCATTACCCGATGGCTATAAACATGTTAGCCACTGAGCTGTGTTTCGCTTACCCCATTCTCCCTCCTCAGGTATAAAATTCTAGTTGATTGCGGAACCTTGCAAGGCATCGGTCATAACTCCAAGAATCCTAGAAACTTTTGTATTAAGTTAGTAATTAGCTTTTGGAATAGCTTTGTAAGCATATTGATCATTGAGCATCTCATCTTTTGTATTTTGTACTTGATCTTGATGAATATGCCAATATGTAACCAAAGCTATGCATGAATCTTTGTTATGATTTGAAATGAGAATGAGAGCTCTAATACTCTCTTCATGTGAACTTGTTGATTTGCGTCTCGTATGGTTTTAAAATGGTGTGTATGAGTATTATTAATTGTTGAAGTTTTGCAAATTTACGGGTGATGTGCTCTTTGAGTTAGATTTGAGTGTTTTGCGCTTTCAGTAAATTTCTGGGTTGTTTTAGGTTGAATATGATCATTTAGACTTGTTGAAGGTGTTAGGCAGAAATAGAGCTTGTTCATGAGGTGTAATGAGCTATTTTGAGGTGATTGCAAAGTGTGAGTTGTTAGAGTCGATCTGGTCTTTGTCTAAATGGCGATTTCAGTGAAGCTTTGAGTCAACTTTTGACCCTTATAGGGTTGAAGTTTAAGTCCGTGATTTTCATGAAAGTTGTAGATTTTTTTCTCTTAGCTTTCCAACAAATCAAACCGTGTCTAATTTGGAGTTCTGAGTAGAAAGTTATGCATCTTTTAAGTAGAGACGTTCTGGGGAGAAGTGAGACGCAGTTACTGTTTTTTCGTCTCAGTTGATTTTTGTGGCTCAGTTGACTTTTTGCGTCTCAGTTGACTTTTTGCGTCTCAGTTGACTTTTGCGTCTCAGTTGACTTTTTGCGTCTCAATTGACTTTTGCGTCTCAGTTGACTTTTTGCGTCCGATTGACTTTTCGTCTCGCTTTATAAATGCTTACATTTATCGACCCCCCTTCCTTCTTTGGGCCATAACTTTTTGCACAGACCTCCGATTGACCTCATTTTCGAAGCGATGGATTTCTAAGACATTTTTTTATATTTCTACACCTGATTTATTAGTTTTGCTTTTAAATTGAAAAAGGTGTTTTAAAACAAAGTGTGATAGTCGGTCAATAAAGTCTGAATATATTTTACTTATTTTGAAATATCTTGAGCTATAGAGCTCCGATTAGGGCGAGTCTAGTTTTAAATTAAACTAGAGACCTAAACCTACAAGTTTTATGAAGAAACCGATCAGCAAACTAGCCTCTAAGGTTTTCAAATTTTGACATGAAGTCAGTAAAGTGTTCAGTTTTGACTATTTTGGTTATAACTTTTTCATTTCTGATCCGAATTGAGCGTTTTCAGTGGTGCTAGAACCGTGAGAGCGTAAGGAACATATTTTCTTAAAAAGCCTTTCCAACTTTTCTATTGTAAGTTTCCCCTATTGTGGTGAGTTATGGGTCTTCTATGCTTGCGTGTACTTGTGTGGTCCGAATGTTGGGCCTCGGAGACGGGGTCCAACAAGTGTGGTTTTGTTTAAAAAAAGAAGAGGAAAATCATAGTAGTTAGAAAAGAGCGCAAAACATGAAATAGAAGAAGAGAAGAAGGAAGATCGTAGGAAACTTGGAAGGAAGAAGAAAGAAGAAGAAAAAGAAGAGGAAATCAACTTGTTGGAGGTAAGTTTTCATCTTTCTTCTTGCTAGGTTCAAAAAGAGGGTTAAATAGAGACTAGGGTTTTTGTTGGGAACGAAGGAAGAAAGAAGAGGAAGATGAAACCAATTTGATTTTGGGTTTCTAAGATGAGGTTTTGGTTTTCTAGCCTAGATGGACTATGGCTAGGTTAGGTTTAAATTCAATTTTAGCATTTCTTTGATTCTTGAAGTTTTATGAACTTTCATTTGAATATGGATTAAATAGAAATTGGTTTATTTGAAGGGAATCAAGAAACCTTACTCAAGAGCAAGAGGAAAGCCAATCTTGAGCTTGGATTTTCAACAAAAATTAGATGGGTAATATGTTTATAGTTATTGTGTGATGGAGAAATGCCCTACTTGTGTGTTTATGCTTAAATTGCGTGAATTTGAATTGTTGTGAAGATTTGAAAATGCGTGATGAATTTTGACCATGTTATACCTTGAAAAAGGTTATGACATTTTGAATTGAATGAAAAGAAGAAAAAACATGAAAATATAAGAATATGACGAAATGAAAGAAGCATGAGAGTACGAATTTGTGATTTGACTAAATTAAGCATAAATTTCTTTGTGATTGGGTGAGAGAGGAATTTGTTTTGTTAGTCACATACACGTTGACTTATAGCGTTCTCTCAGCTGCCTGCTTGAGGCCACGAAATCCTGAGAAATCATACTCATTTTGTTCACGATGTAAATTTTGGTTTCTCTGTTTTATTCCACAGAACTCTCGAGCCATTTTTTGTGCATTTTATCATTGTTGTGTTGAGTATGATGCATCATTGAGTGTTATGCTTTGATAGATAATTACATGATATGCTCTATGTGGTGACATTTTATTAATTAAGAGTTATGAGATGAATTGTGAATTATTGAATCGCTAGACATATGTGTATATATGTTTGTTTGTTTGGCTTATTGTCGATAGCTATAAATGTATTAGCCACTGAGTCGTGTAGCTCACCTCATTATTTCCTTAGGTGCAAAACAAGACGAGTGTTGAACCTTGCAAGGCATCGGAAACTTCAAGACATTAGAGACTTTTGTAATTAAATTAATGGCTAAACATTTGGATATCTTTATAAGCATATCAAACATGAGCATCCTTTTGTATTTTGTATTAAGTTTGATGTGTATGTTGATATGTAATTAAAGCTATGTATGAACATTTATTTTGTTTAGAAATGAGAATGAGAATTTAAGGATTTCCTTTTGTGTATGATTATGCTATTTTATAGGTTGTCTATGATAGTTGTGGAAGAGGAATGAGTATGTGCATATTCTTCCTTGTTGAAATTGCAAATGGTTATTTGCTTTAGAATAGCATGTTGGAGAATGGAAAGGTTGTATGGGATGAATTACTTGAGGTGAGATTCAAGAGTTAACGAAAGGTACTTAGTAGTGGATTAATATAAAGAGATATTGCATTTAGCAAGCTTTCCTAGGTGTAGAAATGATATTCGGAATTCAAAGGAAACAATGTATTGATCTAAGTAGAATTATCCAAAGTTGTCTTCTTGAAAGTTGAAGTTTATCTTTCTAACCTTCCAATGATATATAGTATGAGATTTTTGGACATTGGAGTTGGGAGATATGATTATTAGAAATTTGTGATGTTACATAGGGTGGTCTTTCGGGACAGCTTCATTGTTTTTGAAATTTTTGCCCTTATAGAGACAGGAAATGTTTTTATTTTCTTCATGAAAAATTTATACCTTTCTTTTATATTTCCATTAATATGAGGTTTGCAAAATTTGGAGTTCTAGATCAAAATTTATAGAGTTTAGAAGTTAGGATCTCTGAGAAGAAGAAGTGGAAAAACACCATCGTGCAAAAGAATGACAGTGACTTTTAAGACTTCAGGCCCAAAGCACCATCGTGTAAAAGCATGAGGGTGATTTTGAGGCTTTGCACGACGGTGACTTTAGAAGTTGGATAGCGAAAGTCGTTGCCGTGCAATTGCACGATAGCGACTTTGAAGTTTTGAGAGGCTGATGAACATCCAATAGTTTTTTTGGCCATAACTTTTTCTTCTGACCTCCAAATGACCTGATTTTTGAAGCATTAGATTCCTAACACATTCCTCTACCTATACACAAAAAGTTATAGCTTTTGGTAATAATTTGAAAAAGATAGATTGAATCAAAGTGAGGGGATCAGTTGGAAGAGTATGAGTTGGATATTTTTACTGAACATGCTTCAGTATTTCGGTGATATCTTGATCTGTAGAACTTCAAATGTGATGATTCTTATCTCTAAATAAACTAGAGACATAGAGATACAAATTAATTGAAGAAATTAAATTTTAATTCAGTCTTTAAGACTTTCAATTTCTAGAGTGAAATTTAACACAATGTACTATTTTAGTTTAAGAATAGTCCGAAAGTGTTTGGGCCATAACTTTTAGATTTCTGAACAAAATTGGATGATTTTAGTGTCATTAAAAACTTAAGACAATGGGGAACAAATATATGAAGAAGTCAAATTGAAATTCTTGTTTATATATATATATATATATATACAAACACACAATTGACCATATATTTAGAAATTTCCAAAGCAAATAAAATTATCAACTAGAATTGAATCAACTCAGATGATTTCCCACTATAAAAATATTTTCTATAGTAATAGACAAGATAGAAAATCATATATTCAAGCAATTAATTTTTGATTGATTAATAATCATGCATTATTTTGACTTAAAACCACACTTAAAACTCAAATTAAAAATAGTTATGAAATGTCAAAAATCATCCTTATTGGATTAATAAATATGAAACAAAACTAGAAAAACTAAAGAACATAAAGATTCACAATGAATTTTCCAATTAACTCAAAATTTGTGTATTATGAAACATGTTCAATATAATAATCGATGAGAATAGAAAAGAGATCTTATAGATATTTCTAAATTCATCGATTAATTTCTTTATATTTGATTAAACATCATGCATATTTTTCTTTTACTAGCTATCTCTCTTATTTCCATTATTTATGCTTTATCGATTATGCTTTTTATTTTAGTTACCTTCTTTACTTTTTATCCCAATCGATATATGCCTTTTCTTAGATCAATACTTCATAATGGATTCACCAGTAGATTATTATATCATTTATACAACGAATGGTTGATTATACAGCCATTTATTATTCATGAATTATTAGACCAAAACGAAAAATCTATTTTAGATAAGTATGGACTCGATAAACCTAGAATCTAGATAACTTTTGATAATGATTTCACATCCCTATAATTGTTATATGTAATCAATCAACAAATTGCTCTATTTGTCAACAAATTGAAGAATATGTCGAATTTCTAGAATATTTAACACATCAACATTTTATCACCCTTAGATATTAGGAAAACCAATATAATTACCTTAGATTAATGATTACTAATCTTCAGACATTACAACCTATTCAAGAGTAGTTAGATCTAGAAAATCAGACACATCAGTTTTATACACGACAGTTAAATCATTATGAACGAACATTACATGACTATAAAATTAGTATTCCTTGGCATCTTCATGACTAAACAAACTTCTGATCAAAATATCTTAGATGTAGACAATTTAGAACTACATGAAGCTCAAGGAATTTTCATATAAATACTATTTTATCAAATGATAAAGAAAACAAATTGCAAAAACACAATTAAATCTCAAAGCTGGACAAGATATTTATAAATCATTTCTTAAAAAGTTTTCTGATAAAAAAATTATTTATTTTGAAAAAATAGTTTATGAGACACATATACGTATAGATCAATGTAATGGACATATACGGATAAATCTTATTGATCAAGAACAAATAAATAAACAGTTACACAAAATACCTCTAGAAAAACGAGTTAAAATCTGATATATTCACCTTTCCACTATTTAAATATTATTAAAAGTTACTTTTAAGAAGGAATTGATTCACCTATTAGAATGGTTACAATAGACGAAAGAATGACAAATTTAAATGATCAAATCATTGGAATAATGAATGGAAACCTTGCATATGGAAAAATCAAATTCAACACTATATTAAAATTAGGAATACCATTGAAATCACTTAATTTGGATGATACTATAAATATTGCTTATAAATTTTATAAAGAAAATTTAATGACAATCGGACAATTTCCTTTTTCAATCACATATCAAATTAGTTATGCTTTAACCAACTCTCATCATAGTATTGAATTTAAAATATTGATAAAATTTATATCGATCAATTATTCAATGATGTTGCTAAAGTCGGAATGAATTTCGAACAAAATTAAGAACTTTACCACTATACAATATCCTATCCAATTAGACTCTTCTATTACTCGAAGACATTCTTTTTCAGATACACCATCTTTATGTCCTCATTCTTTACTCAAATCCCAATCATTAAGGATAAAACGACCAATCCGTTTCATTGATCCTACAAACATTACCAAAGAAAATCAAACATTAGAATCATAAATCCACTTATAGCTACCCTTCTCGCAATAGAAACATCTAGAAAATAGATGATCTTAAAAATCAAATCACATATTTATCAACCTATCTAAAACATACATTATGAGTGTGACCTAATTTATAAAAGAAATAAAAGAATAACACAAACAATTAGAAATTCAAATCGCTGCATTAATACAAAATCAGACGAAAACAATACAATTAGTAACAGAATTACTTAATGAAAATAAACAATAAAATGAACAAATCAAATATATAGAACATAGCCTCATAATGGTATCAGAGCCTAAGCCAAAAATAACAACTTAAACAAAACCATGGAGACTATAAACGAAATCCCCTATTCAATTGAATATACAAAACCTGTCAATATCGAATCCTTAGAAACAATTGAAAGAAATATACAAAATCAACTAACAGAAAGTACAAAATTAGTCTAAAAATTAACCTTGCAACCAACAGAAAAAAATACATCAAATAACTGATAAAGATGAAATTATTTGCAGTTATTAATTAGATGAAGATATTTATGTTGAAGAAGACCAACCTGAAAGTAGTAGTAGAGGAAAGACCCTATAGTAAAAACCGAACATCAAACAAGTAAACGTAAAAAAGATCAACAAAATCCTATAAATTAGACTACCAATAATGATGATTTTTTAAATCAACAGGGTTATTATAAAAAAGGTAGAAAAATACAAAAGTATCTAATGGAATATATACCAAGACATATTTCATTAGGTCCAAACAGTACTTTTAATATTGATTATGTTATAAACCCAGGAGCATTAATTTTAGACTGGTCAAATAAAATCCAATTATTATTACAGATTGATAACCCTTTTGGAGATATCATTAATAAAGACTCAATTTGGAATTTTATTACATATAAAACCACTGGAATAGTACAAAAATTTTTATTAGATAACATCGTAGCATGAAAAAACACACCTAATTATAGAAATGCAACCAGTGATAGTACAACATTTTATGCAATTGCTACTGAAATAAATAAAGAATTTATTGGTAAGGATATTATTTCCTACAAAACTGAAGCAGTAGCCTCCGATAGATTAAAACCCTTTGGCATTTAAATAATATGAAAATATGTGACCTATGTAATTTAGAAAACTACATATTTGAATTTAAAAATATTATTATAAACTACCTCGAAATGAACAAGAAATGTATATTCATATTTTATACAAAATTACCCTACCTAATGAATCAAAAGTAGAAAAACATTTCAAGAAAAAGAAATGAATCAAAAGTTACATATAATTTAGGAGGAGCTATATTAACCACACAAGAATTATTAGCAGAACAATGCTTTGAAACACAACTACGAAAAACATTAAAACATAAGAACCTTCAACTATATTGTACCAAAAAATGCAGAAGTACCACAACAATATAGTTGAGAAGAACCATGAAAATGAAAAATTTAAATCTAAACAATATAGAACACATCAATTTAGGTCATATAAATCTTATAAATGGAAAAGATATCCTTCAAATTATTATAAATGAAAACTGTTTAGACCTTATCGAAAACAATTTTAGAAGAAGAAAATATAGACAATTTAAACCTAAACGACAAGACTGTCCACAAAAGAAAAAATCTTGTAGATGCTAGCTATGTAAAAAAGGACATTATGCTAATACATGTCCAAAAAGAAAAAATCCACACCCAAAATATACAGAAAAACTTAATATTTTACAATCAACAATGTTAGAAGAATTAGAACCCATAGAATCTGATTATAACACCGATTCTACAATCCCTTCTATTTATCACTACGAATCTTTTACAGAAGACTCATAATCCTCAATTGAATCCCAACACAACTTTTATACAAATAGTAATTCAAAATAAAAAAGTCGATGCACATATAGACACAAGAGCAACAATTTGTATTACCTTTAAACAATTATTAAACAATTGGAAACATTTAGAAAAATCGTTACAAATAGGAATAGCAGATGGAAGCTTTAAATTTATATGGCATGTAAGTTATTATAATACTATCCTTATTGAAAAATTTTCATTCCCTGTACCCTCTATTTATCAACAAGAATCAGGATTGCCCTTAATATTAGGCAATAATTTCTTAAAATTATATAATCATTTTGCCATTATTTACATTATATTACACTAAGAACTCCAAGTATAAATGCTCTAAATAAAAATCAATCATTCTTAAAATTCCTATCTATCATACTACTTATTTCTAAAAGTTACAAACGATAACAAACAAATTAGATTCTTTACAGTTGTACCCACTCAATAATATGTCAATTCAACTTGAAATTGACACATTATTAGAAAATGTTTGTAGTGAAAATCCTCTTGACCTAATTAAAAATCATAATAAACAACTCATAGAAATCAAACTCAAAGATCCAACCCAGGAAGTTAATATTCGTAATAATATACCCTATTCTCAAAAAGATGTTCAAGAATTTATAACTGAATGTACAGATTTATTGACAAAACAATTAATTGCACCTAGTACTAGTAAACATTCTTACTAGTAAACATTCTGCCTTTACTTTTTACGTAAACAATTCAGCTGAACAAAAATGCGAAAAACGTAGAATGGTTATAAATTATAAAAAAATTAAATGAAGCAACCATAAGAGATGCATACAAATTACCACGAAAAGATTATATTATTAATAAATTAAAAAGTAATACATGGTTTACAACCTTAGATGCAAAATTCGGATATTGGCAACTAAGATTTTATGAAAATACTAAACCATTAATAGCTTTTACTTGTCCTCCTCAGAAATATTATCAATGGAATGTATTACCTTTTGAACGTAAACAAGCACCTAGTATGTTGGGCGCCTTTTCTGGAACCCAACTCTTAAATGAAACCATAAGACATGAAAGTACTCCAATGGAGTCTCCTTAACTATCATCGAATTTTTTTATACCACAACTGTTGGGCCCCGCTTGTTTCCAAAGCCCAACCGCTTGCTCTGATACTATACATGTTGGATCCTTTTTCAGAACCCAACATCTGGAAACTATTCATAAAACATGAGCGTAACAACTATCGAACCGGAGTAAAAAAAACATAATCGGGTTTCCAAGCTCTTTAACCCTCATAAAAAAATCCTCATTTGCATGACATCTCAAGCCACAAAGGCGAGCCCACACAACGAAATCACAACAATTACAATTGACTTCTTCAAAATGGTATCTCTTAGTCTCTAGTTTATGTAGAAACAAGAACCACCTGATTCGGTGCTCTATAGCTCAAGATATGCTTAAAATTCAAAGTATGTTCATGACCTAATCATGTTCTCCAAACCGACCCCTCACTTCCTTTCCATCAAAATTTCTCAATTTAAATCCAAAGGCTATAAATTTTTATGGAGAGGTATAAAAACGTTTTAGGAATCTATCTCCTTAAGAATCGCCTCAATCGGAGGTCGGACGAAGAAGTTATGGCCAAACGAATCCAACATGTTCATATCTTTCCTCCTATTAAACATGCTTTGGAGAAAATACTATAACTCTCACTATAGGTATCGGATTGACTTCGTTCTTGAACCATTAGAACTTAGACTCCTAGATCTACAACTTTTATGAAGGCATCAAAATCAGATTATGTCATTTTGGACACGGTCCGTGTGATTTTACACAGGCTGGCCTTGTAACCTTCGGGTAGAATGTGCTCCTGCACCAGAAACACACGACCCGTGTGATTTTACACGGGCAGGCCATGTAACCTTTAGGTGATGCGAATTTTTAACCCTCCAAGACCCCTCAAAAGGATCCTAAATCCATTCTATCATCCCCTTTCCTCACAATCTTCCCAAATTTAACTCTTTCTAGTGCGATATCACTTCATATGCTCTAATTATTCGGGATACACGTCCTTTACGACATCCTAACTTGTAATAGTTATAACTCTCAACTCCGATATCCAAAAATGGCATGCTTTATATCGTTGGAAAGATAAAAAGACAAGCTACATCTTTCATGCAGACATATTTGTATAATTCCTCCTAGATCAATTCAGGTTTTTCTTAGAAGTTAGAATACACATTTTACCCTAATGAAAAACTTAAGGATTGTCCCAAATTCACTTCCTCTATTACAACATCATTTATAACAATTCAACTTCTAATTGGAATTCATCCAACTCTCACCCTCAATTCATTTGACTCCTCATATTCAATACCATCTCATCATTCACCAAACATTCTATCTTTCTTTCCCATACTTCCCATACTATCTCACTTATATATATATAACAATAGTTCAAGCTCAAGACTCATCATCTCAAGTTGATAATTTCAAACATACCTAGTTTCACTTCACATCGTCCATGCACAAATCATACTTCATTTACATCATAAGATAAAGCCAAATTACATCATCAATATTAAAAATCTGAAATACAGCAAAATACATAAAATCCCATAATTCTCAACATACTTCAAACATCTTATTTTTACAAAATTTAACTTCCAATACAAAATATGCAAAATCGAAATGATGCCTTGACTCTTGATTTTCCGATCTCATTCTTTTTACCTGAAGATGGGATGAAAAGTGGGGGTGAGCTTAAAAAGCTCGTGGGTAACAGGTTTATAATCCATAATAAACATAACCATTGAAATTATTCATTTATCGTATAAAAATTCTTATCAAATTCAAGGAAAAACATAGTTTTCAACCAATTCACAATAGTGCAAATCATGTATGCACCAACTTGACAATTCACAATTTCCATACACATCTCATAATTCAATACATCATCCCATTAAACACAAATGATGTCATTTCTCATTCAAGCATAACACACAATTCACATCATAACATAACACATCAAAATGCTAATGCACACACAATTTGGCTCGAGGGTTCCGTGAACAAAACAGAGAAACCGAAGTTTACTCTGTGAACAAAACGAGTCCACTTTTTGGATCTCGTGGGCTACAAACGGGCAGCCGAGAGAAGGCGTAACGTCGACGTGCACATGACTAACGAAACGGTTCCTCTCTCACCCAACCAAAGCACATAAGCAATGCTCAAAATCATTTCATCGAAATGAAATGCTTTCATACTTTTCATGTTCTTTTTCTTCTTTCCATTCAAATCAAAATGCCATGACACAATTCAATGGCATAACATAATCATCTATCACAATGCATTGTTGCATATTCACAACAATTCAAAACTAATTCATGGAGCATATGTACACATATAAGCAAATTCTTTAAATCATTTGAAAACAATATATGCACAATTATGAAATACTTGAAATCGTTTTATTCTCTTAATTTGGGAAAAACTTTAATGGCTTATTATTTAACTATAAACATGAATCCCACCTCATTTTGCTTAGACATCCAACCTCAATTGTTTCCTTCCTCTTGGTCTTGGTTAGGGTTTCTCTTGATTTTCTAAAACAAACCAAAATTTTCATTCAATTTTGATTCAAATAGAAATCCCCCAATTTTTACAAAATCTCTAAAACTTCAAAATCACAACAAATGAAATTAACCCTAATCAAACTCAAATTCAACCTACCCATAGTCCATATAGGTTAGGAAACCCAAAACCCAACTTAGAAACCCTAAAAATCAAATGAATTCCTTAAATCATATTCTTCAACACCCATTCTCTACATAAACACTTTCTCTTTCTAACTCTTTCTCTAACAAAGCAAGAAGAAGAAGATAAACTTACCTTAGCAAAATGATTCCCTTTCTTTTTCTTCTTCTTTCTTCTTCCTTCTCTCTTCTTCTTTCCTTCTTCTTTTCTTCTCTCCACGACTCTCTCTCCCTCTTCTCTCTAAATTTCCGTTTCTTTCCTCTTCCATGTAAGCCAAGTCTTCTTTCTTTCTTTCTATACCCTTAATGAATCTAAAATGTCTACTTTGCCCTTCACTTAAAGCCTTGTAACTTAAAAGCCTAAGTAGTCTTCCCAAAAAGCCCTCGTACATATATGCTCTTGCTACTTAATTCAACCAATCCATATCTTAAAATCCTACTAACATTAACACCATAATTAACTCCAAATAACATAATTAATCTAGCAAGACCACAAAATTTATTTAAATCCTGCTTAACTCCTTCCAAAAATCAAGACCTTTTTCTAATCATGTAATTGAAGGAACTTGATAGCACTTCCTTCTAGAAAAATATTTCTCATTGTCTTAATTTTCCAATGACATTGAAATCATTCAATTCGGTTCAGTACTTTGAAAGTTATACACCAAATATTTTTGAACTGTTCTTATGCTGAAACAATATGCTATGCGCAAATTCCACCCAAAAATGTACTTTCTTAGAGACTGAATTAGAATCCAATTTCATCAAACAACTTGTAACCCTATTTCTCTAGTTTAATCCAAATTAAAAATCACCTCATTCGGATAACTAGAGAAAAAGTTATGACTAAAATACCGAAGCATACTTAGTGATCATGTTTCAACTTATAAATTCCAATATTTCACATATAACCCATCTTGTCCTAACTATCATTTCTACTTCATTTCAAATGCAAGAATTCTTCTTTTCTTTACACATGAATAATCGCCAAAATTTTTCATTTCATATTTCTACATTCGAAGAAAAGTTTGGGGTCCAACATAGTATCTATCAAAGATTTATGGATAACAATCTCGAAGGTTTAGAAGAATTCACCTTTGTATATATCGACGATATTATTATCTATTCCAATCAAGATAAAATGGATCATCTCAAAAAGGTTAAAATAGTTCTTCAACAATGTAGTGAGAAAGGATTAATTTTAAGTAGAAAAAGGTACATTTAGCTCAACAAAACATTGAATATTTAGGTATGGAATTCCAAAATGGTTATTTAAAGTTGCAACCAAATATTTTAAAAAAAATCCAAAATTTTCCAAATCAATTAGTTAATAGAACACATGTACAACAATTTCTAGGTATTTTGAATTACATTTCAGATCAGGGTTTCTTTCACAATTTAGCTAAAGAAAGAAACTATTACAATTAAAATGCATTAAAAAAACTCAATGGACTTGGAATGATGCAGATACCAAAGCTGTGAGGAAACTTAAAGCTTTATGTATAGATTTACCAATGTTATGTAATTATCTCTCGATGGATACACTCCTGGTACAAATTGATACCAATATGGATACATAGGCAGGATGCCTTTTCGCACAACCACCCATCCAAAAGAAATATCATTTATGCAAATATATCAATGAGACATTTAATCCCACAAAATATAAATATCCTGTTGGGACCCGATCTAAACCGTTTGATGTGTTTTATGTATTGATTTATGATTTTATGTGTTTTGTGATCTGATGTGATTGCATTCATGTTTATGAAAATTTGGAGAAATTTTGAGAAATGAGAAAACGAGTTTTCAACCATGAAAAGTTTAGAAAATTGAAAAGTTTGAAGAAATTGCTTAAAAAGTGGCAAAGTTTGAAAAAGATAAGCCTTTTGGCTAAAAGTGATGAAAAATATTTTCTGCTTATTATTCAATTTATAAATATGTTACCCACGAGCTTCCGAGCTCACCCCCCCTTTCATCCTCATCTCCAGGTTTTTAAGCAGGAGATCGGATGGAAGAAAGTCAAGACTTATGTTCGAATTCGTTTATTTTGTGTTTTATGTTTTGGGATTATTGGTATGAGTGTATGACTCGAGTTGCCATAATTGTGGTGTAAGTGTTTCCTTTGATATATGAGAGGATGAAATCGTATATATTGTGTTGATGTATAAGAATTAGGAAATTATGTACGGATTTGAGATCGACAATTGTAAATGATTGTGAAATTTGTATATAAAATTATGGATAATTTTGGAATATATATGTATGATTGATTTGGGAATTCGATTGAATTATGAGGCTGGTATGTTGATTTGAGAATTATGGAAGTGTTAGGTATAGATGTGCGTTTGCTGGTGTTTTGGATTCCAGACGGGAGAGTCCGATGATTTTGAGTTGCGTTTGGAAATAGAAGTGTTTGCTGGTACAACCTCAAAATCCCTAAGAATCAAGTAGAAAAATTGAAACTTAACTTTCTCTCTCATCTTCCACCATAGCAGAAACTTCTCCATTCTTCTTCTTCTTATTTTCTTCTTCTTTTCTTCTGATTTTTCAGCCAACTTCGTGGCTTTATAATGCTTAAAACGACATCTCCTCATGTGTTTAAAGCCATGTCATTAATGAAGGTCAAATGACCATGTTGCCCCTCCATTCAAAGCTTAAAGTCATGCTTACTTTCGGATCTGATTCGCACTATCAATTTGAAGGAATTTGCCAAAACTTTCTTCTAGAGAAATGTTCCTTTATGTCTTAATTTCATAATGCCACAAGAATCATCCAATTCGGAGCACTACATCAAAAGTTATGCTCAAAACATTTTGGGTATATTCATAGTCTAACACATTTTCCAGCACGTTATTTCCATCCAAAAATTAACATTCTTAAACACAAAATTGAAACTCGATGTCTTCATAAAAATTGTATCCTTATCTTTCTAGTTTAATTCAAAACAAGAAGAACCTCATTTCGATTTCCAGATCAAAAGTTATGCTCAAAATACTCTCAGGTGTTCCTAACCTAAAAACTGCACACTAATCCGAACTTCCATTCAGAAATTGGAAGTCTTAGGGGAAAAATTGACATTTCATTTTTTCGTATGATTTGTAGCCCCCTGTCTTAATTTTATTTCACCTCAAGAATCGCTTCAATCGGGTCTCCACAGATCCCAAATTTCTTGAAATACTGAGCCATGTTTAGAAAATTTGTCCACTCACTTTGATTAAATTAATCACCATTAATTTAATCTCATAAAATTACAAATTTCCCATGAAGATGTAGGAAATTTTCTTAGAAATCTAACGCTTCAAGAATCAACTCAATCGGATGTCGGACAGAAAAGATATAAGTAAAATAGTGAACAAAGGTCGGATTAGAGGAGGAAACTAACAAAGAAATCAAAACGGCGTCGCATGAAGGGGTTCGAAAACGGCATCGTATGAAGCAAAACGCGTGCGCAGAGGAGAGGAGAAATCAGAACGACGTCGCATGGAGAAACGAAAACGGCGCCGCATCAGCGGAAACGCTTGTGGGTTGGGCGAGGCGAGGGCGAGCGGGCGCATGGACCAGAACCCTCTCTTTTTCTTTTTTCTTTTTTTTTCCACATAAGTAAAATCTCAAATTTTCAAAATTCATAACTCTTGATCCCGAACTCCAAATATGACAAATTTGGTCTCTATAGAAAGCTTTAAGGAAGCTCTACAACTTCTATGAAGGACATAAAAATCAAATCGACTCCTAAGGGAGTCCATTTTCCAGTCAAAGATTCTGTCCTCTAATATATCATGCTAAAACCATAACGTAAACTTGTAAAAATCATAACTTATTATTCCTTGATCGACAAATTGTATACCTTATATCAAATTAAAGATCTAATCAAATCCTTCAACTTTCATGAAGAACATCAAAGCTTAATTAACCTCTAACTGGGTTAATTTATCAGTCAAAGTTTCAGCCATACTAATAGTCAACCTGAGCACACTTAAACTTTGACTGATCATAACTTTCACTCCCGATATCGAAAAATTGCAAACTTTATAGCTACAGAAAGCTCTTAACCTAGTCTACAAGTTTCATGTAGATCATTTCATCAAATTTTGCCTAAATCAAAAGTCAACTTTCAAAGGCCAAAAAATCAAACTTTTCACAATTTTTCATCTTCTCATACTTTCTCTCTTTATTTCTTAATTTCCAACTTAATTTCAATCAACTCATCCACTTTTGAATATTTCTTATTTTCGTTCAAAAATCGGGGTCCAATATTTCTCCCTCTCTTAAAAGAATTTCATCCTCGAAATTCATACTTGATTAGACACCAAGTAACTTTTTTTTCTTACTTTTTGACATTGGTCACACACTTTCTAACTGATTTCTCGTCATACTTATCTTTCACTTATTCAATATCATAGGAAAACACTGTTTCATTTTATCTTATCTCCAAACAGTCATTCTTTCATCTCACAAAAGGATAATTAATTTAATTTCATCCAAATGCTATCATTTAATTCAAATCTTAATTTTTCATCATCACAAACCTAAAATTCATCAAAGTTCTTAACCCTCATCAATCACTTAAGTAGGTCTTCACATAATTCATCAAAATCCATCTCCGTGCTCATCTTTCACTCACAAATGGATATACAAAATCAAATCATCCTAATTCCTCATGAACTTCAAATCTCAATTTCATGCACAATTTCCTAAAATCACTAAACATTCTTTATCACAATCTCACAAATTCAATCTTATGCTTGAACATTCTTGTACAAATCAGTTAGACGCAAACGCCCAAATATGATCATAATACTGGGCTCTGATACCATATTTGTTGGACCCATGGGTTGCGAACCCCCATGACCCCCAACTGTTGAGCCCATAGGTTGCGAACCCCCATGACCCTCAACCTTGCCAGGTATTGTCCCCTCTGGCCTTAGGTGAGTTTCTGGCACTCGAACCCAAGACCTCAGGGTGTTGTTCCACTTTAAGTGGACGATGGTAAGAGGCGTGCTTGTAAAAGCAACAAAACCTTGAGGTTGGGTGTTCGATTCCCACCAAAGAGGACAATATTGATTTGTGTTGGATGCAGCGGTATAATCCGCAAACACACGCTGGGTGGGAAATGCTAGCCCAGGTGTGGGGTCCAACATTAAAAGGCGCCTTTTAATTGTTGGACCCATGGGTTGCGAACCCCCATGACCCCCAACTGTTGAGCCCATGGGTTGCGAACCCCCATGACCCTCAACCTTGCAAGGTATTGTCCCCTCTGGCCTTAGGTGAGTTTCTGGCACTCGAATTCAAGACCTCAGGATTTTGTTCCACTTAAGGCCAGAGGGGACAATACCTGGCAAGGTTGAGGGTCATGGGGGTTCGCAACCCATGGGCTCAACAGTTGGGGGTCATGGGGGTTCGCAACCCATGGGTCCAACGTATCCTATACATGAAAAAGAAACGTTGGCTTATCTCAAAACATTGAGAAAGTGGCGTATAGATCTATTACCGGTTGAATTTAAAATTCAAACGGAATCAAAGTATCTATGTGGATTCATTCGATACAATAGACACAGCAATTATAATCAAGGGAGACTTATATGATGGCAGCTTGAGCTGAACCAGTATTAGTTGCAAATTTAATATATCAAGTCTTTTGACAATTTTCTTGCAGATATTTTAACCAGAGAATGGAAGCAGTTATTTTAAACCTTGAAGAAGCACTATCACAGAAGGAATTAGAATTGATAATCTTCAACAACAGATTGGAACCATCATCAAAGATATAAACCAACTCAAAACCACCATCCAAGTATTAAAACAAAATACAAAAGACCAATAAATAGCTCAAACCGCAGCTACCTCTGTACCTACTTCTACCTATAAACCAAACACTACCTCAACTTCAGTCACTACACCTACTCCTATTACTCCTCAACAAATCACCCAAGTACAAACACCACCTTCTAAAAAACAAGCAGATGAAACCGAAGCAAAATCCTATGTGATTTATAATGGACCCATGGCAGGACTCTATAATACATGGCACAAAGCAACAACTCATATCACTAGATGTTCAGGTATTTTACATAAAAGTTTTGCAACCAGGGCTGAAGCTGAAAAAGCTTTTGCATAATATAAACAGCAAAATCTCGGATTGAGGCCTCAATATAAACAAGTGCTAGAAGCACCTGTTCCTCCTACATCCAAGATGCAGTTATTAGGAAAACTGATCAATTTAGATCGAATCAATGCTATACCCAATATTTTCAAAGTGAACGTATAGATACCCTTTATGTAACCAATATTATCCAAATTTAAGACCTTTGACTACTTACCTCCTTTTTCAAAGTGAACTTATAGATACCCTTTATGTAATAAATCTTCAAATCCTATATGAATTTCCAACAGGATTTATCCAAGCCGTCAAAAATTACAAAGATCGATTTTCAAAAGAAAGGGAAATCTACATCAAGATCTGGAGCAGTTATCCCATTTTTAAAGAACATGATTTCGTTAAAGATGCAGAAATTATGTTATCCAGAATTGCATTCCTGACCATTGGAATCAGTAACGGTATATATCCAGCCATTGACACACCTCACAATCATCATTTTAACTAGGAATTGATTAATCAATTTAACCTAAATTGCATTGAAGGACTTTTTATGCAAGCAACTAGCATTACTGTCGAGTCAACCATTAAAATTAATTATAAAGGATTTAATTTACTTATGGTTTCTTCATATAAGAACCCCATTCTTCCAGAAGCATTACAGATCATAAAGCAATTCCGTATTCCCTTTACAATAATGGAAGGAATTTTCATGAACTCAATGCTACACGAAATATGCTATTGCCATCGATGCAAGTACATCCAGAGCACAAATGCAAATACTGTCCCTTTACAGCTTAGACAGATGATATGGGATCGATTGAAGCAATAATTGAAGAAGAATAATTTTGATCAGACTGACACAATGTAGGCCCACTGTCGACCATCAGCAGAGGAATCTACTTTTCCTTTTTAACTTTTGCTACTTTTTAAGATCATTATTAGTCATCCCTTTTCCTTTTTTGCTTTTAGCTTTTGTTTGTTTACTTTAAGAATCTTTATTTTTGTTGGCCACTCTTTTGCCCTTTTCTTCTTTGCTTGTCTGTATAATGTAACTTTGAGCCTTAGAGCTCCCATCGACTACTGAAATAAAAATCTTCCTTAGTTCTTACCCCTCTCTAATTGCTATTAGCCTGTGGATTGGCATTGAAGCACACAAAGGGATGAATCAAGTATGACTAAGAATCTTTTTATTTCAGCCATTATTTAGTTTATCTTATACATCTATTTACTTCTTTTAAATCATTCACATCTATTATAGTGCATTCATATGGCAACAGGATATTTTGAACGAAAAAGAACTTTGAAAGCAGCCATAAAAGAAACATATACTCGAGAAGAACGGTTAGATGGATTACTCATCAAATGTCATGCTCACAATAAACAAGCTCACAATAATCAAGCAACAAATAGAGATCAAATCATGGAAGATACTAGTGGACTCATTGAAGCAATCAATGAATTTAAAACTATTCTTGCTCAAACTTGAAGATTTTATCATGGTCTTATAAATACTCTAATTGATTAAGTTTTCAAATCTTCTATATCCTTCCTGCAATTAATAAAATGTATTTTAAGACTAAAACATTACTTAAAAATTACTTAAAATTGTGATGAAATTGAGATATCTTATTTAAATTGGATTACACAATTGACCACACAATTGAGATATCTCATTTAATTTTTGATTGATTAATAATCATGCATTATTTTGACTTAAAAACCACACTTAAAACTCAAATTAAAAATAGTTATGAAATGTCGAAAATCATGCTTATTGGATTAATAAATATGAAAAATTTAGAAAAAGCTAAAGAACGTAAAGATTCACAATGAATTTTTCAATTAACTTAAAATTTGTCTATCATGAAACATGTTCAATATAATAATCGACATAATAGAAAAGAGATCTTAAAGATATTTCTAAATTAATCAATTAATTTATTTATATTTGATTAAACCTCATGCATATTTTTCTTTTACTAGCTATCTCTTTTATTTCCATTATTTATGCTTTATCGATTATGCTTTTATTTTAGTTACCTTCTTTACTTTTTATCCCAATTGATATATGCCTTTTCTTAGATTAGTACTTCATAATGGATTCACCAGAGATTATTACATCATTTATATAACGAATGGTTGATTATACAACCATTTATTATGCAGGAGTTATTAGACCAAAACGAAAAATCTATTTTAGATAAGTATGGACTCAATAAACCTAGAATCTAGATAACCGATAATGATTTCACATCCCTACAATTGTTATATATGTAATCAATCAACAAATTGTTCTATTTGTCAACAAATTGAAGAATATATCAAATTTCTAGAATATTTAAAACATCAACATTTTACCACCCAACCAATATAATTACCTTAGATCAATGATCACTAATCTTCAAACATTACAACCAATTCAGGAGCAGTTAGATTTAGAAAATCATATGCATCAGTTTTATACACAACAATTAAATCATTATGAACGAACATTACATGACCATAAAATTAGTACTCCTTGGCATCTTCATGACTAAACAAACTTCGATCAAAATATCTTAGATGTAGACAATTTAGAACTACATGAAGCTCAAGGAATTTTTCATATACATACTCTTTTATCAAATGATAAACAAAACACAATTAAATCTCAAAATTTGGACAAGATATTTATAAATCATTTCTTAAAAAGTTTACTTATTTGATGTTCTATTTTTACTATAGGGTCTTTTCCTCTACTACTACTTTTAGGTTGGTCTTCTTCAACTTAAATTTTTTCCATATATACAAACACATAACCATCGAATGTTTTCCTGTATATATGCTCACATGGTCACCAAATATATATATACACATACACACATTTTTCCTATATATATGCACACAAGGGCACTAAACATTTTTTCAATATAAAAATACACACTTGATTGCCAAACGTTTTTCTAATATATACATATATGGCTATCAAACTTTTTCCTTTATTTATACACATATGTCAATAAATTTTTTCATATATATGCATATATAGCCACCAAAATTTTCCTACATATATATATATATACATGACTTCTAACTCTTTTCCTACACATATATATAAGCACACATTTGATCACCAAACTCTTTGCAATACATATACACACACATAATCATCATAGTTTTTCCAAAAAAAATATTCATATAGTAATCAAAATTTTTCCTAAATACATATACACAAGGCCATAAATTTTTTTCTTTTATATATATATATATATACACACACACACATAAAAGGTCACAAATTTTTTTCCTTTAAATGTATGCACATGGCCACATAAAAAATTCTAAGCTATTTATACACATATAGCAACCAAAGTTTGTTTCTATATATATACACACATGGATACCAAACTTTTATCATAGTTACATACATACACACACACACACACACACCCTATACCCACACCCACACCTATACCCACACATAAGGTAACAAAACTTTTATCTTATATATATATATATACATGGCTACAAATTTTTTTACTATATATACACACGCTTGACAATCAAACTATTATATTTATATATACACACATGGCCATCAAACCCTTTCCTTATATACAAATAAACACATAGCCACCAAACTTTTCTTATATATATTTCACAAATAATTAGCAAACATTTTTCAATTTATATAAATACGTGGCCACCAAAATTTTTCTATAAATATATATGGCCACCAAAATTCTTTTATATATATACACACACATAACCACGACATTTTCCATATATACACCGCTAAAAAATTTTAATAATATACACGTGTTTGTCAAAATTCTTTCTTATGTATCTATACACACATGGCCAAAAAATAAATTTCTTATATATATGTATGTATAAGTATGGCCACCAAAATTTTTCCAATATATATATACCCACATGACCACAAAAAATTTGTCATATATATACCTATGATTACTAAACTCTTTTCCTACATATATACACATGACATATGAGTTAAAAATATTGAGATGACGAAAAGAAAAATACCTTAAATGATTCTTAGGGATTGTACCAGATAAATACTTCTTTTTGGTCATTCAAATAATCAAAGATCTACCTAGTGTTTTCGTGGAGATATTTTATTCTTCAGTAAAAGTTAGTTATCTTATAGGTCTATTGTAGTTTCAATAAACTCTCAATGCTCAGTAAGGTCTCTGGATTTTTCTTCCTCTTTATTTCTTACATTATGTACATTCTTGCAGACAATCTCTAAGTCTTCTCCTTTTTATTTAACAAAGTTGTAGTGGGATGAAGTAAGTTGGAGGATTGAACTTGATACAATTTTAGTTTTACATCTATAGTCGCTTGAAACTTGGCATCTGTACATATTGAATATTAATGCTCATTGAAATTTCAGGTAAGAGCTACAATTGAGCATAGGAGATGTTCAAGCTTGTAAAATAGCTTGTAAGATTGTAGACAATTTGTTAAAAGAGCATTCAAAGGAGCTAAAGCCATTGATCTCATTCTAGCAATCTTTCATTAAGTTGCTCGTTTATTACAAAAGGTTCATTTGCAGTTTAGTTTCCCATATTATCCCTTATATGCAAATATCATTTTCAAGTTGATATCCTGTTTGCACAAGTGGAGGAATTATTGACGAAGGAGAGAGAGTTGTAAGAGAGGTTGATGGTAAAACACTCACTACAGTTGATTGATAAGAGAGGACGTTCGCGAGTCAGGACATCGAGGCCTTGAAGGAAATTTAACACGAAATTACATATTAAATTTATAATTAACCAACACACTTGATTAACCCTAGAATTGCAACATACTAAATTCAATAATTGTATGGACAAATACCTGAAAATTGTGGAACAATTGAATATATTGTTATTTTTGTGAAGCGACGTGATAGAGACACAAAGGATTGGCTACTGCTATTCTAAACCCTAATCAATAAAAACACATACAGTTCTCAATAGGGCGACTGTATTTAAGATCAGCTAATAGTAGGGCCTACTATGCACTGCAAAATATGGGCCAAGTCTACCCATCATAGCAAGCCCATGAACACAGGCCCAATGACATGTTTGAAAGATAATTACTAAGCCCAATTATCTTGACATCAAATTAAATCAAATTAATTGGAGTTTGTACAAAATTGTGTTTATTATGCCGGTCCACAAAATTAATGACAAAATTCTATCAATCTTCTACTTGGACAGCATAACTAACATCAATGAAGAACTGAAACAAATCCCCAAATTAATATACAACAATATGTGGCCACAATAGGATGTCAAAGTAGAGCCAATAATCTCTCAATCATAAGTCCAAAATGAGGTTACAAGTGCCTCAACAATATAGAAATCAGTCCCGATAGGAGTAATGATAACATATATGCAAGATCCCCATACCTCGATGACCTAAACGGAATGTGTCATAAGAAAATACACACAAAATGGTGATCCGTTTGGGCAATTCCAAACAAAATGGCCTAAGCATCCACTCAAGATGCCAACTGAGATTTAACAAAATATCTCAGAACAACAAGATCAGACTGGGTACAAAATATCTCCCACAAAATATCGTATATATACAAACATTTAAACCTATCTACACAGTATATCAATAAAGTATATGGCAATAACAAAAATAGCAACAATCATAAGCAAAAGTCTTTAGACTGAATAACAAAATAGTCAAATACAATGTTGCTATCAAAAATTAACATAAAAGACAGACTCCTACTAATCCAAGGCATCAAAAGATCTAAATAGACCCATACGAGTTACATGTCTCATAAAAGCCTTAACAGTCAAGCCTTTGGTTAGAGGATCTGCTACCATAATATCAGTGAGTATATGCTCCATACGAGTCTGAAACTCTTTAACCTTCTCTCTAACAAACATATACTTTGTATCAAAATACTTTGAACGCTTCGAGTTCTAGCATATTTGAGAGAAGCCCACCACAGTAGAGTTATCATAGTATATGGTTAGAGGTCTGGAAACACTCTCCACAAGATGAAGATCAGAAATGAAATTCTTCAACCATATTGCCTATCGAGTAGCTTCGTAATAAGTTACATACTCTACCTCCATAATTGAAGTTGTTGTAAGTGTTTGTATAACACTTTTACAAGATACAACTCCTCCAGCAAGCATAAAGATATATCTTGATGTGGATTTGTGATCATCAGGGCAGCCACCATAATCAGAATTAGAATAACCTATCACCTAAAGGTAATCAGACATCTTGTAAGTGAGCATGTAATCTTTAGTACCTTGTAGGTACCTCAGAACTTGTTTCACAGCTTGTCAGTGACCCACACCAAGGTTGCTCAAGTATCTCCCAAGTACACTAACAAAAAAGGCAATATCAGGATGTGTACAAACTTGAGCATACATAAGACTGCCAACAGCAAAAGCATATAGGACCTTTTCCATCTCTGACTTATCTTTATCATTTTGAGGAAATTGGCCATTCGAGAGCTTGTCACCCTTTTAGATAGGTGCACTGCAAGAATTACAAGTCTTCATGTTGAATCTATTCAAGATCCTTTCAATATACCTTTTTTTGAGACAAATCAAGAACACCACGAGATCTATCACGATAAATTTCAATGCCTAGAATAAAAGAAACATCACTGAGATCTTTCATATCAAAATGAGCTATCAACGTTTGTTTATCTCAGAAAGAAAACCCATATCATTGCTGGCTAAAAGAATATCATTAATATATAAGACAAGAATAACGAATTTTCTCCCCCTATTGTACAAGTAAATGCATTGATCAAAAACATTTTTCTTAAAGCCAAGAGATCAAACAATTTGGTCAAATTTTAAGTAACATTGTCTGGAGGCTTTTTCAGCCCATAAATGGATTTTCTCAATTTCCATACCATGTGTTCCTTACCTTTCTCAACAAAACTAGTAGCCTAATTTATGAAGACATCTTTATACAAATCACCATTTAGGAAAGCAGTTTTCACATCCATTTGATGGAGCTCCAAATAAAAATGAGCAACTAAAGCCATCATAACACGTAATGAATCTTTAGTAGAGACCGGAGAAAAAGTCTCTTTATAGTTTATACCTTCCCTCTTGTTATAACCCTTTGCAACAAGTTTGGTTTTATACCTTTCTACTTTATACCTTTTTATCTCGCCTCTAGCATCACGTTTAGTCTTAAAGACCCATTTACACCCAATAATTTTACAATCACTGGGTAATTCCACCAAATCCCAATCGCCATTCATACTAATAGAAGCCAGCTCATCTTTTATGGTTGTCAACTATTGTGAACGACGAGGACCAGAAATGGCATCCTAAAAGGAAATTGGATTTGATTCTTCAACTAAATTGAATTCATGCTCCTCCAAATAAATGTAATAGTCTCAAAATTTTGAAGACTCGGTGGATTTAGGAACTCTTTCAGATCTCCTAGGTGGAACTACAACGACATCTAGGACTTGAGTATCAATGCCAATCTGTTGAGAAATATCAACATCATTTCCTCAATCAGCAACATCATCATAAATCAGAGGAGACTAAATTTCCTCAAAATAAAAAATAATAGTTGCAAGAACAATAACACGATCCTCTCAAAAATCAATAACACGAGACTCATGCCTTTTATTATGTTCCATGTCCCCTTCAAAATAAACATCTTGATCTGATTCAATGACTCTAGTAGTGGGATTGCAACAATAGAATCTTGAACCTCTTGAACCAATACAATAACCAATAAATTAACCTGAAATAGTTCTAGGATCAAGCTTCTTTAGCTGGAGATTATAAGTCCTCACCTCGACCTTACAGCCCCAAACACGAAATTGCTTCAAACTGGGCTTCTTTCCTAATATAAGCTCAAAACGAGTCTTTTGTATAGATTTACTAGGCATATGATTGAGAACATAAATAACAGCCTTCAAGGTGTCTCCCCACAAGAACTCTGGTAAGGTGGAGTGACTAAGCATGCACCTAACCATCTCTATAAGAGTACGATTTCGTCTCTCTACGTTCCCATTTTGTTGACGAGTGCCAGGAATGGTATATTGCACCTCAATTCCACAATCCTGCAAGTATCTAGCAAAAGGGTTAGGGTTTCTTCTAGTTTCATCATACCGACCATAGTATTCACCACCTCTATCATATCTTACACATTTGATCTACTTCCCAAGTTGCAATTCAATAATATTTTTCAATGACTTAAAAGCATTAACATCATCACGTGGTCAGTCAAAATGAGAAGAATTAGCAATTAGCATAAACAATCCATCACGCATAATTGTAGAACCAACAACAACAGAATTATAATACAAAACAATACCATTATTGATTATATGGAAAATGTATCCACAACTGTGTAAAATAGAAACTGAAATCAAATTCCTTCTTATAAAAGTCACATGAACAGTATCTTTCAAAAGCAAATCATGTCCACTACTCATCTTCAAGGAAACTACTCCTACGTGCTTAACATTAACATTAAATCCATCTCCTAGTTACACCATCAACTCTCCTTTATTTGGTTTCCGCCTGCTTTTGAACTCCTGCAGTGAGTTCGTTACATGAATAGTTATACTAGTGTCTAACCACCATGAATTAGGAGGAACATCAACTAGATTTGATTCAAAACAAACAAAGATTTGAGGTATACCTTTCTTCTTTTCCAACCAGTTCTTAAATTTCACACAGTCACGTTGCCTATGCCCATGTTCATGACAAAAGTTACGGTTTCCATTAAAAGCAGGATTAGACTTCATACCAGAACTCTCACCAACCTAGAAGGTAATGCAAGTTTATCATTCCCCTTCTTCTTAAATTAAGGCTTATCATGTTTGTTTCTATAAAAATTTTTCTTGTCACCACTCTTGTGAGAAGTGTGATGAATACTATAAGACTTTTCCTTCTTCATAGTATGCTCCTCTTGAATAAGAACAGAAATGAACTCATCAATGCTCCATTCATCTTTCTGAGCATGGTAAGTAGTCCTAAGAACATCAAACCCATATGGAAGAGATTCAAACACCTACCAGATTAGATAATCCTCTCCTAACACAACTTTCATAGCCTTCAACTTGTTATACCAATTCACAAGCTTCATAACATGCTCACGAACACCACCAACACCATCATACTTGTTCTTAGACAGTAAAGACAAGTAACTAGACTTTTTAGTCTCATCAAACTTTTGGAATTTTTCACCAACAGCCTTGAGATAATTTTTGGCATTATCGATTTCTGTAATGATCACTTTAATGGTCTTCTCCATTGTGTACTTGATGGTCATCAAACAAACCTTGTTAGAACGAACCCACTTATCATATTTATCTCTATCTGCAGCAAAAGACTCAGCAGTGAGTTGTGTAGGCTCATCCTCAATGAGAGCAACATCAACATTAGAAACTACTAAAAAAATATTCAAGGATTCAAGCTAGTCCTCATAATTAGTCCCATTCAGCTCAATCAAAGAATTTAAAGCTGGAAATTGATACAATGTAAGGAGATTTAGCAAATGTATCAAGAACTAGCAAAATTGGGCAAACAACACAGCTAGGTTCCTATGCAATTACAATCCTGCCTATGGGTCTCGAATTATAACACAGATCACCCAGAACATTAAATTATTCCCTAAAGCTAATATTGATATGATATTGAAAACTTTGAAGACATAATTCAATGAATTAAACAAAACATTAGAAACCACATTGATAAAGACAAACTGATAGGGTAAGTGCATCATTAACATAGTATCTAATGTATGCCCAATAACAACATCACAACAACAATTTGTAATAATTGGTCTCATGATAGACGAGCTTTTAATTACATAAAGTGAATGACAATAGTCCAATAATATTCTCCAAGATTGTTCCTATAGGTTCAGTTAGCATCACAATTACAAAATTAACCATAGCAATCATAAAATATAACATTATAGCATAAAATACATCTAAAATTAATTTTAGTGCATAACTACATAACACTGAGAGTACACAAGACCCCACAAGCACAAATAATACTAGAAACAAGTACAAAAATTTTCAAGAAAAAATTCGGAGAGTACATTATATTTTTAATAATTTTAAAATTTGAGAAAAATAACAATAAAATTCCTAGCATTCTAAAAATTCCATAAAAATACCATAAAATAGAACTGGGCAAGTGGAGCAAACAGAAAAAATTTAGGAAAAACGGCCATCAGGGACAGCGACACGCGCTCACACCCCCCACCGCTGCGCGTGGGAGAAGACCAACCGGGTCGGACTGCATCTTCTCAACTTGAAAACCTAGTATTTAGGTCGACCAACCTGGTTCACGACTCGGTTTGGAAAAATTGTGATATCTCGCTCAATTTTGATTCGTTTTCAATGAAATTGGTGTCATTAGATTCAAAATTTAACGATCTATCAAAGCCCTTAATCAATTTTATGAGAGAAAAAAAGCTACTAAAACGATCAAAAAATTCGAAACAAAATATTAATGCTTTGTGTTTTTCGAGTTCTGAGTTTTAAACAACATACAACAGAAAAATGCAACAACCTTACCACACGATTTGCCAAACTGAAACAAGCCAACAACAATAAATCATATTTCAAAGAAAACACCAAATTCCATGAAAATAATCATCTAAAAATTATCCAAAAAATAGCAATCACAATTAGGGTTAATCTGCTCTGATACTAATTGAAGGAAATTTAACATGAAATTAAAGATTAATTTTATAATTAATTAACACACTTGATTAACCCTAGAATTGCAACATACTAGATTCAATAATTGTATGGACAAATACCTAGAAATTGTAGAACAATTGAATCCATTGTTGTTTTGTATTAAGCGACATGACAGAGACGCAGAGGAATGACTACAGCTATTCCAAACCCTAATCATCAAAAACACATACAGTTCTTAATGGGGCGACTGTGTTTAAGGTTGGCTAGCAGTAGGGCCTCCTGTGCACTGCAAAATATAGGCCAAGCCTATCCATCATAGCAAGCCCATGAACACAGGCCCAATGACATGTTTTGGAGATAATTACTAATCGGGGTTTATACAAAATTATGTTTATTATGCTAGTCCAAAAAATTAATGACAAATTTCTATCAGACATGGGTTACATTACTATAGCAAAAGATTGTAAACTTGAGGCAGGAAGTTAAAGAAAATATTTTTAACTGTATTGATGAAATATAACTTGTAGGATAATACTTCAATTTCCACTAAATGGTTTATAAACTTCAATCGGAACTTCCGACCAAGTGTACTCTCCACAAACGATTTCTATAAATTTTGCTTAGATGAAAACAAAAAAAAGGAAAGAAACTAATCAACAGTTTTATGATCTAATTCGAATGTATACAAATTTGAATCATTTACCGTCCTTACACAAAATCATCAACTACAAACTTAACTAAACCTTAGTATAGTTAAATATATGTCAAAATCACCACACCAAGTCTTCTTGTTTTCGTCGACCATGGTCATCGATCTATTATATATGCATACTCACCCTCAACCTACTAATCAATCAAAGCTATAGTTACTGTAATGACATAGATAAAATGATTAGCTCAATTGATGACATTAGGCTTATAACTTGATAATCAAGATCAATAGTGACCATGGTGTTTGTTGTTTGTGAACTAAAGAGGTTGTGTGAGCGTGATTAGTTGACTTCTTAACATGAGAAAGAGGAGGTGCCTAAGGAGTTGACGAGGCATCTATTCAACTACCTTTGATATTGAGCAAGTCGAAGTTGGGGGAAATAAGAAGTTGAATGAGATTGTATTGAATGAATATGAGATTTGGACGAGATAAAAAAAAGTACAGTAACAAATTTTGATTAGAAATAGAGAAAAAAAGATAAAGAAGCCAAATTGGATGTCCATCATATTCCCAAAGAGATGCACCACAACATATTAACAAATTCTTCTTATCCATCTTTGTCTTCTCTTTCATCTACTAGATAAACAAAGAGAGACTAAGAGTATTTGACAGAAATAACCCTTGGATCAACCAGATTCATTTGGTTAGATTTGACCCAACTTGAACCGATTTGATCCTTTTAAATTTGATTTGTTTTGGTCTAACCCGACTTGATTAAGCTTAAGTTGAGTAGACCAGAAAGTGATTCACCCCGTTGCTAAGAGAAGGCCTGCTCTAATTCCATCCCGTACCCATGTTTCCTCCAACAAATTTCAAGTTTGTTTATATTGAAAATTATTTGATTCGACTCGATACATTCAGATCCAACAGATTTGACCCAACCCTTATATGGTGGAGACTCTGTGAAGCTCTACAAAATGGATGATTGGATTAGTAGTATTTTTATATCTTTTTTTGGGGCAATATTTCGTACCTCTAATATAGTGAGGAATGGAAGTCATATTTATTTCCATAAGTCATATTTATTTCCGTTCCTCACTATATTCATTATAATTCCTATTACCATTCTTCCATGTGAACCAAACACACCCACTTTTGTTCTTCTTCTTCTTGTTCTTCTAGCAAGGTTGTAAATTAAGCTCTCCACTTTTATGTCTCTTTATCTCTAACATTCTCTTACTTTTGTCAGTTCTATGCCTTTATTTCTATCTACGTCTCGTCATCTTAATGTCGATCTATTTCTATTTGTTTACACGTGTTGTGGCAGCTGTTAGCACGACTAGCTTGCAAATTTGATGTTGATATTTGAAGTCCTCAATCGACTTGTCAAGAGTTGCTTCTTTTTGACTTATCTCACATATCCTCTGATACCTCCTTCCAAGATAAGGGCATCAGATCTTCTGTATCAATTAACCTACTCTAACCCTATTTTTGCCCCAAAATGACATCCACTATAGGAAAATTACAAATTATTGACAGAAAAATTTCATAGTAAATTAGCGACACAAACTTATTTATGTAGGTAAACTTGTCGAAAAAATGTTATTTGCTACGAAAAATATATCAATAAAGAGCGAGGGAATTTATCTTCGAAACTTTGCCAACAAAATTTAGCAATGGAATAGAGAAAGTCGTTGTAAAAATAGGCAACAAAGGTTCGCAGTAAAAATTAAAGACAAAGTTTATCGACAAAAAAAATTTCGTTAGGAAACTCCATTCTATCAGTATTTTAAATTTAAAGGAAAATGACATCGTTTTTTTGTTAATTAAATCATAAATCTGAAGCCCCCTATCGTTCTTCTTCATTTCATTCTTCTTCTTCATTGTTCCTCTGTTGGGTTCTTCCATCTGTAGTCAACATTGCTCATCTTCCTTTGTTCTTCCGCTAACTACTTTCATATTTTCTTGGGTTTGTCGTCTCAAGGTTGGTTGTCCATTTACTACTCTTAGGTTAATTTTTTCTACTTCAATTTTTATATGTAAACAGTTATATGTTTGTTGGTTTTGTTACCGTGGATAGAGTTGTGAGGGTTTATTTGAGTTGCTAATGGACCATTTTTTGTTGTTGTATAGTTATGTTGGTGAATAATGGAAAAAGATAGTAGTTTTGAAATAAACTGGATGAATTTCTAAAGCATACCAAGTGTTCGATGAAAGTACTATAAGTGGTCTCTATCGTCATTAACCCCTTGACTTTAGCCTTACGCACATACATATGTGTAGTTAGATTGAGGATGTTTTATAATGTGTATTGTTTTACTAACTTGTGATCTATTATTTATATTAAATTAAAGTTATTGAAAATCTAATTGCAATTTAGTTTTTATTATTTTTAACTCTCCACCAATGTTTGAGTATCTTGTAGATTTTAAGTATAAAAGAATATTTTATAACAGAGAATTTCCAATTCAACTATATAAGTGTTCAAGGAGCTCTATGTGTAGGGGTGGACTAGAGTTAAATCTAATTCCATTGATTTTTCTCATTTTATAAAGTTTTATATTTTAGTAGGTTATGAGTTTAAGTTCTCGCTAGTCTCTTTAAGTTGATGAAATAAGTTTATACATATTTAAGATTGAGATTGAGTGTTAAAATTAAATTCATAATATAATTAAGTAGATGTTATGCAAATCTTGACATTGGGAATAATATGAAACTGAATTTGTTAAGTAAAGGGCATAAGTGATCCTATAAGGATTTAAGCATTGCGAAAATTTTCTTTTCTTATATTGGATATGTTCTTTGATTATGAATTTCTAAAACTTGAATTTCACCTGTTTGAGATCACATATAAGATGCATACAAACATTAAAAATGATGAAGTCACATAGGATTTGAATTTAAGCCAAATTGTAGCCCTTTTATACATTAATATACTAGTTTGTCGTTTTTTTAGCCTAATTTAAAAATCAAGTTCTTTCCTTGTAATCTTTCCTAATAAGCCTAAAAATAAAAATAAATATTTACTCTTTAATTAATAATTAGTAGAGTTTTTACTTGTATTTTGATTTTTACAAATGAGATGCAATGAAATAAGTATAGGGAAATTGGAAAATTGTATAAAAGAAGCAATGTGAAAAAGGGAGCTTGGTTGTAACTCAAAAAACTTTAAAAAGTAAAAAATGTGAAAAAAATAAAGTGTTGAAAATTGATTGGCATGGACTCTTTTGTTTAAAAAAGAATAAAGGAAAAAGGGTGGTTGAAAGAAGGTGAAGACTTAACGGAGTGTGGACTAATTTTTTTCTGATTTATTTGTCATTGCTCTACTAATTGTGAATATTTTTATTTCTCTTAAATTATATCTTTTTTTTGGTTAGGCAACTTAAACCATAGGCCCCATTACAATCCTATTCGAACTGCTTTTGATTTTTGTTTGTACATATCTATTTAGGTAGTAGAGATTATATTATTTTCAAACTTATGGTAATTTCACTTTCATAAAAAGATGATGAGAGCTCCTTCTCACTTTTCAAAAACTTGTGTGAATGAGTGATATCTTATGAGGATACGTTAATTAAAGTATTTGAACTTGGTGAATGAGGTAGAATAGTATTTACTTTGTCTTGTTTATATTGTGATTACTTGATAAATAGTATATGTTTGAAATTTTGCAGTTCAATTGAGACTTGAAAATTTGTATGTTTTATGGTATTAATTATGAAGTTAATTAATGAGTTTGAGTTCTTGTTATAGGTAGCAATAACGAATCTCTTAGGAACTATAACTCCTCTATTAAGGACACCTAGGGGCTTAAAGGTCTATGACATATGCTCAATGTCACCATACACATACTAAAGTGGAATTTTCATGTTTAGTTAGGTAAGTCTAGCTTAGTAGTTATGGTTTATTTGTTATTGATTGCTTGAGGATAAGAAATGACTTACATATATGAGAATTTGTTAGGTTTATATTTAATATGATATTTGGGGTTAATTTAATTGATATTTGGTATGTTTGTAGATGTTTACAAGGATTATATAATGCTTTCCTATGTTTAGTTCATTATCATATAGGTGATGATCTGAAGGATAAAATACAAAAATCGACAACTTTCTTCATAAATTTCCTATTAAGAGATTTTGAAGTCATTCAAAAGATAAGAAGGTTGGCAACAACTTTGAAAAGGATATTAGATGTTATTTCTAGTTTCAAGATATCAAAAAAAAATGGAGAAATTTGTAGAAAAGAGCATTACAGGTGTCATACTTAACTAAGGAGATAAGCATCTGTCTTTCACAAAGTTAAGAGAGGTTGAGAAAAGAAACAAGTGATGTTTACACACTAATTTACGATACATATTATAGAACAAAAATGGCACTAGTTATAATTTGGTGTTAAATGCTAGTCACTAATTTGTGATACATAAAAGTCTCATAGCAAAATTGGCACTAGTATTAATACTAGTTTGTTAACGGTTCTGAAAAATAAATTACAAGGAAATGTGAATTCTCAAGTTTATGCATTTTATCACAATTCACATCAAGATCACTTAACAATTTTTATACCCTGGAATAAGTCAATTGAGTGCATATGCTAACTTGTAATGTGCACAAATATCAATTCATGTATGAATGCTAATGTTATGCATATATATGCAATATTTAATCTAGGGTTGAACCCTAAGCATATTCTGGAAAAATGAGATATTACATCTATTTAATAAATCAAAATAGTTTTCCCTCTCATTCAATAACGACTATATAATTTTATTTTATTTTTACAGTTGTTATTTTATTGATTGGTATGAGTGAAGTAATTTCTTTTTCGTTGGATTATGTTGGTTGCTATCAAGGATTTGTTACAACTTATATCCTGGGCATTTTTTGTTTTGGATACTTGTGCTACTTCATGCATATCTGTACCTATGCTCAATTCAAAACTTATTAAAAACTAGCTAATTATATATAGGCTACATTGCAGGTCATGTTTTGTATTGAAGAGTGTTGAGAATTGTCCAACCTCATCTATCTATTTTGTAGTTTGTGGTTGTCCATTTGTCGAGGTAATTCGTTCAATTAAGTAATGTCTACAAAGTGATCAATTTGGTGTTGTTCTTTGCAATTTTACCTCTAACAATGATTGATGAGTTTTTACGCTGGGGTTTAATAGTCTAAGTATTTATGTTTGGGCATTGTTTATGTAGCATCCCACTCCCGCGTGACCCGAACCCGATATCAATGGTGATATCCGAGCGCGTGACCCGCGAGGGTGGCATACTAAAGCGGTCAAAACATTTCAATTATTCGATAATTGAATTTAAGTGTGCGGAAATCAGTAAACAGTTGGTGCCCACTTTATTTCAAAATCGTCTTTCAGTCATATAACATTTACAATCAAAAAGGGCACTCAATAGCATTTATCCAATTCACATACAGTCATCCATAATCAAACTGGGTCAAATACAATACCAGTACTAATCTGCGGAATTTGCAAAGTTACAAATTTACAATAATACCAATTGACTCTAATGCAGATATGAAACTGATCCCGACTTCATACTCTAACTCTCTTGCAGTAATCATACTCCCGTTTCACTAACGGGGTACTCGCCAATTCCTGAAAAATAATTGCAATGTTGGATAAGTTTGCGAACTCAATGAGAAACCATCATCGATGGTTCACTCAATTCATGCATATACAATCAGTTCACAATTATAAGGCGTTTCGCCTTTCACACAGTCCATGCTCAGTCATATGTAGATGCAATGCACATGTGACACTTTCCAGTTTGTTACGGCGTTGTGACGGAGCGCATAACAGTGATCAGTGTTTAGACTCGTCTAGGGAGTAGGAGAGCCCTCTGGGTATGCACTAACTCCCCTCGAGCTCTAGGCTCGGTTCAGTGACAGTATTCGAGCTTAAAACTCTTTCAATACAGTGGCGTCTCGGTCAACAACTATCATTATCTGAACATGCCATTATGCATGAATGCATATGTCCCAATTTCCATTTACAGTCAGTAGACAGTTCAATGTTCCATTACTCATTCCCTCGGACCTTCGGTCCGATAATTCAGTCATGAACAATTCAGTTGATTTCAGTCATATACATTTACTATTTATTTCACTGATGCATTCATAGTCATTTACACACAATGACACTTCAATATCAAGTTCCCAATATTTCGGACATCCATGGTCCGAAATCAATCAAAATCAAATACACATAACCATCCATTATCTCCACATGGCATCAATGCATATAATATGAAATACAAATAGATTGAGAAACCAACTAGGTTACTCACCTGAACTTCCGAGCTACCTGTCTGGAAGCCTCAGCAATATCCGTAGAATCGTCGTTCCAACAATGCCTCTAAAACAGTCAAACAATTTCCAATTACTAGAATGCACAGTCAGAAATAATTTAATGATGCACATGTCTTAATTAAAACGATGTACTATACCTATTCATGACTTTTCCGGTGCTATTTCCCAATTTCCACCTTCTGCTGTCACAGTCTAGCCTTTTACTCAATTGCTCAACAATGCCTAATTTCAATTCAATAACATGACATAGAACTCACCAATTTTATTTCTAATATTCAATCAATTTATCACGTCATTCTCGCTAGAGTATTACCTCAAAATCAATATCACTATTCTCTAGATCAAATTCACCCATCATGCTCAATTCTAAATTCCAATAGCCTTTCTTTACATTTAGGGACCTCACAATTATACCCCAATTATCAAGAACAATCCTTAGGTTAAAATACAATCACATTCTTAACTTTCTTTCACTAATCGGGATACTAATAATTTACATTCAAACTTTCATTCTTTTCCTCAATTGTAGACCTCGTTCTCTAGATCACAACGAATCAAACATCACCTTAATTAGAGGTTTACACCATTAGTTATGCCCCAAAAACCAAATTAAGTCACATCAGAAAACTATCCCTCACCGCGACCTCCAGCCATTCGTCGCGGCGTCATGTAGGTGCTCACCGCGACGTGCAATGACGCTCGCCACGGCAAACGTTCTCCTTTGAGCTCGCCGTGACGCATAGAAGGGAACTCGTCGTGGCATGGAAAGCTCGAGCTCGCCGCGACGTCAAGAGGGGCTCGCCGCGGCGTCCAACGTTTTGGAGCTTGCCGCGACGTCCTCCACCTCGCTCGCCGTGACGAATTAAACATTAATTCGCCGCGGCGACGCTTCATGCACTTCGCGACGTGCGAGTCGCGGGTCGTCTTCTCCGATCGATTTCTCCCATTTTTCTCTCTCTAATCAACCATAACTCATAACCAACTACCACAATCTTTCATATTTAAGCCCATGAATGCATTTAACACAATAATAAACAACATTAAACCATTTTACTTACCAAATCAAGCTCCAAATCTCAAATCTACCGAAAATCCTCCAACCCTTCCTCTTCTCTCTACACCCACGGTGAGCTCCAAGCTTCAACAAATCTTCATCTTCCTCAAGCATCAAGCTAGCTGCGCACATAGAGAGGAAGCAACAAGCAACCATCGTGGGTGGGGGAGAAACACCAACGTCGAAGGAGAGGGAGGAACGATTGTGCCCTAGGAAGGAAAAACTCTCCTTTCCTCTTAACCTTAGGTATTTAAAGGCTAAGTCTCTTGTCTTTTCCCTCGCAAAACATTTAAATCTCTTTATCTTTTCACAATTATTTTCAGTCCAATTTGTCTCCAAATTTTAATGGCTCGTCATATTAATTTCTAAAATCATAAATCAATTTCCACGGCCATTGGGCAGTCATTTCAGCATTATGCAATCAATATGTCCGACACTCGGAAAATTTTCGGTCCGGACTTTTTCTCCTAATTATTCCAAAAAAATTTCCTAAAGTTCACTGTCAATATGCGACCTCTCTAATACAGTTCCAATTCCACTATTCAACCCACTTATCCTAAAATTCCCCAAAAATCATAATCAAATCTGGTTATCCCACAATTTCACAATTTCTATCAATATCACAATCAAAAGTTGGGAAAACGTCATGAATGCATGTACCTATCAGTGCATGTGCTAAATGACCCAGTCCTCTACTATTAGAGGCCAAATAAATATTCAGTCGATATTACGCGGTAAAAATCCTAACCCGTTCTAATTTACCAATATACTCATCACATCGGTAACGAGATGTTACAATTCTCCCCTCCTTACAAAAATTTCGTCCTCGAAATTTCATATACGATTGATCAGGAAGGCAGGGGAATTATTTCGATCACTATATACTATTTTCCGCTTATTTCACTATATAACCAATTTCTGCCAACTAACTGAAATCAATACTATCAATCACTCATTGACATTCTCAAACTTTCTCGAAATTTTCACTTTCGGTATCAATAACACTTATGTCGGATCATAACAATATTTCCTAATCCTATCCATGTAACTCTTTACGAATCCGAATCATCTCTTAGGTTTTAAACTGTCTTACCAATCCATAGCTTTATTCACACCACAATCACATAAAGGCCACTTTTATCTCAATTTAAGTGTATCTGGCCAAAGTGATACACTTCCAAACATTTCATTTATCGAGTTTCAGATTACATCCCTTTAATGTTAAAACACCAATGTCATAAGATTTCAATAACCTTGATACTAATCAACTTGACTCATTGTCATTAACTATGATTTCTTAATCCCTATTACAGATTCACTTCACTTATCGACCTTATACACTGTTCAAATGTTGTCACCAATATAACAATTGATTTGCTCACAATCAATCTAACCTATTCATCAATCTCATGTCTCAAAGGACTCTCAAAAATCTCAATTTTCATTTGTCTCTAACAGTCAAGTCTATTGAGTAACCACACTTATAATCATTCAATTTTTCATTCTAAACCATCAATTACTCTTTCGATAAACTCTTACTAAACTATAATACCCTGCTCGATTCTCGCAATTTCCCTAACAGTTTCTTAGTGGAATTACCCATATCTCTTACTTCAATCCGAAAGATCATTCACTCAAAATTTGAATTCATTCACAATTCTTTTATAAGGTTTGCAACATCTAAATTCTCAATTCGGGTCTTTGCCAATCCTTTTTATACACACCAGTTTCAGAATTCCAATAGTGAATAATACTTCCGCTTTGCCCCTTGCTAGCTCGACAATCTATACACTAGGTTTAATAACCTTATTGCCCAAATTGTGATATTATGCCATTGAATTTCCTGTTCAATCCATTTAATTGCATTACTAGCTTAATTCTGAAATGCTCAATTACATAATCCTTTTCAAATCTTTCAATTTCACAAAATACCTCAATTACTATTGTTTTGCACAGTCATAGATATCTCCAATTGTTTCTGTACCATTAATGCCTTCAAGCTTTCAAAAGCAACACTCGATACAACAAATTTCAAATCGTCAATCACAATATAGCCCATGAAGTATACTTGTCCCTAGGTACAAAAATCACTTTACACAATTTCATCAGAGTGCATCATAACCTTTACTGGGACATTTCTGTACATATTGCAAAATCTCCAAAATGAAGCGATACGATCAATACTCAATTTGTAAATTTTCTCCAAATGTCTCCTTTTTACAATCATCAATCATACAATTCACATGTTTTTCCTTAAACATTTTTGAACTTTCGCAATTTCTGGACGTATCCAGTCTATAACCAATTCCAATTAGCTCCAAATTCCAACTAATCTCCCAATACGCCATGTTCGAACACTAATTCATCCATAATTTATTTTGATTTAGCTAGGATTCACTCTTATAAAACTTACATAATATATCATTTCTTCAACTGTGCCAATTTATCTTATTCACCTTTCAAATGCATTCCATCGATTATCGACGACCATAGTCACTATCCATCTTAGATACAATTGAGACACGTTACCTTTCAGTAATATAATGAACTTCTTATACCCATGATTGATTTACATAAATCTTTAAATATCGAAAGTCTCCAATGAGGAACAATTTCTTATAATTTTCTCAATTTCATCATAACATATTCTGACATATGTTCCTTTACCCTAATTTCTCCATATAACCCAATTTATTTGCGATTGATCACTCCCTGGTTTGAATAAACATTCATCAACTCAATTTCGTACTTTCAAAACATCATTGCACAAATATACTCAAACCCATATTCTTCTCGTATTCACGATTAATATTCCCATGATGCTCAGTAGGTTTCTTACATAATCGAATTCATCTCCTCAACATAATATACACTTTTTCAGTAGCATTTTCTACCTCTTACGCTCGAGTCTTTGCTAGACTTGGGACTTCAAATTTAACTTGTAATTCATTTCAAATTTATCTTTATACTGTCCTTGCATTGATCACTATTCAATTGAATCATTCGATCAACTTAATCCAATTCAGGTAAATTCTTCTTTACACGTAGATTTCTTACTATTTTCATCAATACTACTTATGAAATTCCTCAACATCACAGTCATCACATTTCTTGTCAGTCATTCTCACTGCCTCAGGAACTCAATTTTTAACTATACACAATATCCCATGTAGATCAATCTATGCCATAATCCATATAATCAGAACATCCTTTTTAATACTTTTCATTGAGGTCCGTACCAGCAAAATCATTACATCGATATACCAATTAGTCACTTATACTAAGGATGCACAATACTTTCTTTTTGCACCTATCCTCACTCGTGAGGATTTTATCATGATCAAGTCCTCAACATGTAAAACTTTCAATTCATTTCCAATCAATCACTATAATCATCACATCTTATTTGAAAATGTCTTCTCATCAATTTACCCATTAGTAGCTTATACTACTAAGAACCCTTTAGTCACATTTAATTCTAAATAACCTTTCTCTTTTTGGTACCATCATTAACAGTCTCCCTTCTTTCCTAATTGATTTATCATAAACACTTTCATTTGTCGTTCGAACTCATATTGAACTTTATACGATACGATCATCCCTTAATTTACTTCTCATGCCGTCTCCACATATGAAACAATTTCGCTTAATATTTTCATTTGCCATGGGGCTCCCATAATCAGGTGTGTATTCACTTAGGCAAATCAACTAAACCGGAACATCTGTTTCACTTATCAGTATCATTGTCTTACCTTTCAATCTTTTCGTTATTACATCATTCCCTTGTATTTTCGCACTCAAAAATCAACATCATAGATATACCATCATTCTTGATTTCTCTCTAACGTAATCGATTCACAGTCATAAATCATTATTCATAACGCTCGTCACAGTAATCAATTTCAATTATAACATTTCATTTCATCCACATTATACACTTGTACTCTTGTCATTTCTATCATATCTCTATTTTCCTACATCAATCCACAAGTCTATATTCGTGTCAATACCACTCTTATATTGCATTTCATCGTATATCCATCAATATCGATACACTAAATGTTCATTTGCCAGATCAAATCATACACTTTTTCTCATTCTACGATATTCGCAACTTTCTTTTATCACACTCTACCGTATCATCATTTCCTCTTTATTTCTAACCGCTTATCGACTGATACATACTCATGCACGTGATTCATGTGCTAGACTGGGGATCAGTTGTCACTGTCTGCCAAGACATGACTTAAATGCATATAACTTGACACAAATTTCAGAATGCCCATGCACCATCATACTTCTGGGCTTTGATACCACAAATGTAGCATCCCACTCCTGCGTGACCCGAACCCGATATCGAGGGTGATATCTGAGCGCGTGACCCGCGAGGGTGGCATACTAGAGCGGTCAAAACAGTTCAATTATTCGATAATTGAATTTAAGTGTCAAAATCGATCAAACAGATTGGTGCCCACTTTATTTCAAAATCTTCTTTCAGTCATATAACATTTACAGTCAAAAAGGGCACTCAATAGCATTTATCCAATTCACATACAGTCATCCATAATCAAACTGGGCCAAATACAATACCAGTACTAATCTGTGGAATTTGCAGAGTTACAAATTTACAATAATACCAAATGACTCTAATGCAGATATGAAACTGATCCCGACTTCATACTCTAACTCTCTTGCAGTAATCATACTCCCGTTTCACTAACGGGGTACTCGCCAATTCCTGAAAAATAATTGCAATGTTGGATGAGTTTGCGAACTCAATGAGAAACCATCATCGATGGTTCACTCAATTCATGCATATACAATCAATTCACAATTATAAGGCGTTTCGCCTTTCACATAGTCCATGCTCAGTCATATGTAGATGCGATGCACATGTGACACTTTCCAGTTTGTTACGGCGTTGTGACCAAGCGCATAACAGTGATCAGTGTTTAGACGCGTCTAGGGAGTAGGAGAGCCCTCTGGGTATGCACTAACTCCCCTCGAGCTCGAGGCTCGGTTCGATGATGATATTGAGCTTAAAGCTCTTTCGATCTGATGGCGTCTCGGTCAACAACTATCATTATCTGAACATGCCATTATGCATGAATGCATATGTCCCAATTTCCATTTACAGTCAGTAGACAGTTCAATGTTCCATTACCCATTCCCTCGGACCTTCGGTCCGGTAATTCAGTCATGAACAATTCAGTTGATTTTAGTCATATACATTTACTATTTATTTCACTGATGTATTCATAGTCATTTACACACAATGACACTTCAATATCAAGTTCCCAATATTTCGGACACTCATTGTCTGAAATCAATCAAAATCAAACACGCATAACCATCCATTAACTCCACATGACATCAATGCATATAATATGAAACACAAATAGATTGAGAAACCAACTAGGTTACTCACCTAAACTTCCGAGCTACCTGCCTGGAAGTCTCAGCAATATCCGTAGAATCGTCGTTCCAACGGTGCCTCTAAAACAGTCAAACAATTTCCAATTACTAGAATGCACAGTCAGAAATAATTTAATGATGCACATGTCTTAATTAAAACGATGTACTATGCCTATTCATGACTTTTCCAGTGCTATTTCCCAATTTCCACCTTCTGCTGTCACAGTCTAGTCTTTTACTCAATTGCTCAACAATGCCTAATTTAAATTCAATAACATGACATAGAACTCACCAATTTCATTTCTAATATTCAATCAATTTATCACGTCATTCTCGTTAGAGTATTACCTCAAAATCAATATCACTATTCTCTAGATCAAATTGACCCATCATGCTCAATTCTAAATTCCAATAGCCTTTCTTTACATTTAGGGACCTCACAATTATACCCCAATTATCAAGAACAATCCTTAGGTTAAAATACAATCACATTCTTAACTTTCTTTCACTAATTGGGATACTAATAATTTACATTCAAACTTTCATTATTTTCCTCAATTGTAGACCTCGTTCTCTAGATCACAACGAATCAAACATCACCTTAATTGGAGGTTTACACCATTAGTTATGCCCCAAAAATCAAATTAAGTCACATCAGAAAACTATCCCTCGCCGCGACCTCCAGCCATTCGTCACGGCGTCATGTAGGGAACTCGCCGCGACCTCCAGCCATTCTCCTTTCGGCTCGCCGTGACGCATAGAAGGGAACTCGTCGCAGCGTTGAAAGCTCGAGCTCGCCGCGACGTCCAACGTTTTGGAGCTCGCCGCGACGTCCTCCACCTCGCTCGCCGTGACGAATTAAACGTTAATTCGCCGCGGCGAGGCTTCACGCACGTCGCGACGTCATGAAGTCGTAGTCGCCTTCTCCGATCGATTTCTCCCATTTTCTCTCTAATCAACCATAACTCATAACCAACTACCACAATCTTTCATATTTAAGCCCATGAATGCATTTAACACAATAATAAACAACATCAAACCATTTTACTTACCAAATCAAGCTCCAAATCTCAAATCTACCGAAAATCCTCCAACCCTTCCTCTTCTCTCTACACCCACGGTGAGCTCCAAGCTTCAACAAATCTTCATCTTCCTCAAGCATCAAGCTAGCTGCGCACATAGAGAGGAAGCAACAAGCAACCATCGTGGGTGGGGGAGAAACACCAACGTCGAAGGAGAGGGAGGAACGGTTGTGCCCTAGGAAGGAAAAACTCTCCTTTCCTCTTAACCTTAGGTATTTAAAGGCTAAGTCTCTTGTCTTTTCCCTCGCAAAACATTTAAATCTCTTTATCTTTTCACAATTATTTTCAGTCCAATTTGTCTCCAAATTTTAGTGGCTCGTCATATTAATTTCTAAAATCATAAATCAATTTCCACGGCCATTGGGCAGTCATTTCAGCATTAAGCAATCAATCTGTCCGACACTTGGAAAATTTCTGGTCCGGACTTTTTCTCCTAATTATTCCAGAAAATTTTCCTAAAGTTCACTGTCAATATGCAACCACTCTAATACAGTTCCAATTCCACTATTCAACCCACTTATCCTAAAATTCCCTAAAAATCATAATCAAATCTGGTTATCCCACAATTTCACAATTTCTATCAATATCACAATCAAAAGTCGGGAAAACGTCATGAATGCATGTACCTATCAGTGCATGTGCTAAATGACCCAGTCCTCTACTATTAGAGGCCAAATAAATATTCAGTCGATATTACGCGGTAAAAATCCTAACCCGTTCCAATTTACCAATATACCCATCACATCGGTAACAAGATGTTACAGTTTAAGATTGTAGATAAATTCTTGAACTTCAATGTGATTAATTCAAAATTAGTATTAACATAAGAAATTAATGTATTTGACATGACAATCCTTTGCATAACAAAACCCTAGGATGGGATATAGGCTGAAAACCTGTGATGCAACTCCCATGAGGCTTACTGGTTAAAATTTCCATGAGCCTAGAAGTCACAGCGAGAACTTGCTTTCTCAATTCATGTGGTGTAACAATGCCATATACCATAGTGCTTATTTAAAATCAAACTTTGGAAATGAACTTGTAAGTGATTAATTCAAACTTAGTATTATCATAAGAAATCCATGTACCATATTGCTTTTTCAAGCTCTTTTAAGTTTTGCAAACTGAATAAATCCTTATATGACTTGAAACAAGGTAGTTATTTTTGGTACACGAAGCTATCCAATTTTAGGTTTTTTCAACAATTCACATGGGCATCTTTTTACAACTTTCAACAATAAAGATTTAAGGCCATTTTTTTCTTGACTTGGAGATTGCTTGATCTAGCATTAGAATTAACATATGTATGAAAAATATGCTTTTAATCTTTTAAGGAAACTGATTTTATTTATAGTAAACCAATTTCCATTTTTATTTTAATATAAAGTTAGAAAATTAATATGTTGGTTTTTTAACTTCTTAATGTCACTTCTTATAGGATAGTGGTTGGTAAATTGCTTTATTTGACTGATACTTATATATTTTGTGCATCAATTAAGTCAATATATCGATAAGCCAATTACAGTTCATTTGTAAGTTGCTTATAGGGTATTGAGATATATTAAGGATAATAAATATCAAAATCTTATCTTTCCTAAAAATTCTTCTATAAAGTTGTAAAGTTCTTATGACTTAGAATGTGGTGATTGTTTAATCACTAAGGTAGAATTTGTTGTGACTGAGTTTTTTTAATTATGAAATCATATGGTGGGATAGGTTGGTTTCAATTTGGAGGGAAATGGTCAGAGACTTGTAAAAACTTAGGGGAAATGAAGGAGCAAATGATGTATAAAGTAAAGATTAAATGTGTTGGGCCCGGGTCCCGATTCCCATCCCGAGGTGGCCCCTCGAGGACGCAGGGTAAGGGGCGCGTGGAGGAAGAGACGAAAACATGCAAAAATATCAAGGAAACAGCAGCAGGAAGAGGAGGTCTCGCCGTGGCAACAGGATGCTCGCTGCAGTGAGCGCTTTGCTGCGAGGGTTCGCCGCAGCCAAACCTGGCCTCGTCGCGACGAGCGACCAACATCACGTCACGGCGAACACCTAGGGGTTGCGCCGCGGTGAAGGACTAGCTCGCCGTGGCGAGCGTCCCAAATTTTGAACCCGATCCCAACATCTATGGAAATTTGAAACAAACACATACATTTTCATACATTCTATCACATACACATACATTCTAACTATGAGTTAATCACCCCCATAAATAAAAGAACTTCATGTCAATACAATCCGAAGAAATTAAACAAGCCTTATAATATAACACAATATATATCAAAGTTTAAACCCAAAATATATGAGAATGCTCAATGATGATATGCATGGAAGGCTAACTAAGAGTACTAACTTAATACAAAAGCTTCTAACTATCTTGGAGTTTTCGATGCCTTGTAAGGATCACGATTTTCTCGTTCTACACCTGGGGATTGGGAGATAATAGGGTGAGCTGCGAAGCTCAATGCCTTATACATTTATAGTCATTGGCAATGAGCCACACATTCAAGCATATATATGTGTATACACAAGCATAAAGTAAGTCAACGCTTCACAATCTTATAACCATCACAAGAATATGTCATGTCATTTAATGTTTCACAAAATTGCAATTCATTATGCATCATACTTAACAAATCAATGATGAAATGCACAACAAATGGCTCGAGAGTTCTGTGGAACAAAACGGATAAACTGAAGTTTACACCGTGAACAAAACGAGTCTGATTTCTCATGATCTCGTGGACTCAAGCGGGCAGCCGGGAGAAGGCTATACGTCGACGTACACGTGACTAAAGAAATGTTCCTCTCTCGCCCAAACAAAGCACATATTCATTCGTTTCATGCTCAAATCATTTTATCGAAAGTTTTCATACTTTTCACGATCATCATGCTTCTTCATCTATCCATTCATACAAAATGCCATAATGTTTTTCAAGGCAATACATAATCACAATCACAATGCATTTTCAACAATTTTAATGTCACACACACATGCAAGCAAGCACGATAGTTTGTCCATATACACAACAACTATAAATATATTACCCACCTAATATCGCTTGATATTCCAACCTCAGTGTTATCCTTCCTCTTGCAATTGGATCAAGTCGGCTTGGTTTTCTAAAACAAACCAAGTTCTCATTCAAACAACATTCAAAGGAAAATCATAAAGCTTTGAAAATTAAAAGTGCTAAAATTGACCCATAACCCTTTCAAAACTAGACTTTCGGGTCAACTTTTCCATGATCGTTATAATCAGATAAGTGAAGACATTTGGTAACCTTTCCTTTTATAAAAATTTTCTTCATTTTCTTAAATTTCTAACAACACCGAACTCATTCCATTTGGTTCAGAAACATGGGCGTTATACCCCAATCATGTTGGGAATAACCTTATGCTAAAACTATAATCTACAATCAACTTCCATCAAAAATTTGATATCTTTAGAGACTGAATCAGAACTTCATTTCTTCATAAAACTTGTATCCCTATGTCTCTAGTTTACAACGAATCAAAAATCATATCATTTAGACATCTACATCAAAAGTTATGCCTAAAATACCAAAATATGTCAGCGCAGGAAAATGGTCGCTCGCCGCGGCGAGAAAAATAGAGCGCACCGCGGCGAGGACATGAGCGCGCCGCGGAGAACGAGCCTAGAATCCTCCCGAAACTTGATTTTCTCACTTTCTTCAGTCCTAATCCTCCCATCTTTCAAATACAACACATATAAACCCTAAATCATGTCTTATACTTCATTTCTAAGCTCATTCTAACCCAAAATCATTAACAAACACAACATGATCATCAACCCTAAGAGATCTAACCATTTTTCATAAACCACTCAACCACTATTTTTCTACACATGCTAAGCTATATTAGGGTTTCATCCAAAGCAAAACAAGAAGAAAAGAACTTAAACTTACTTGATGATGCTTTGATTTCTTCTAAATTCTTCAAGGATTGCTAAACCCCACTTTTCTTCTTCCCTTATTCTCTTCCATGGCACTCTCCCTCTTTCTCTTCTCACCTTTGTTTTTCTTCTTCTAATTTTCCTTTCCTTAAGCCTAAATGAAAGCACAAGGACTATAATGCCCCTCCTTGTAAAGCCTTAACCTTACCAACTTAAGTGGTCTTCCTATAATGCCCTCATATAATTTTACTCTTTCATCAACACTTACACCAAACTAACCTCAATTTAATCTTCATTTTCCACTAACACTCCCAATTCAATCAAACAAAGTAATAAATTATACAATCAACACAATTCATACCTAATAACATCAATAAAAGAAAATTTGGGGCCTAACAAAATGTTCTGTAAGATTAATATGGATACTACCAGAATGATTATTATATCTAGCTATGAAATCACTTTTTTAAATAACAGTTTTGAAAAAATGAGTAATGTTGATATATCTTTGATGTATAGACAATTAACATCTGATTGTTTCATTAATCCTGAGTTTGTTAAGAGAGTTAAAGCTTTTATTAACTATGCATGTTCTCAATCTGCATATATGGATGGTCCAAGAGAAGAAGTCCATGTGATAAGCGCAAACATATTCGTTTTCTTTCAATTGATGAAGTGAATCTCCATTTGTTAAGAAAAGGGTTTGTTCCAAATTATTTTGACTGGATCCGACGTGGGGAGCCATTAATTTGTAGCACTCAAGGGGCAATGAAATAAATTCATCAATAAATGTAGATGGTTTGAAGGGGGACTAGATTTATAACAAATAATGTGGGTGCAAATGAAAATCCTTATATCTAAATGGTTTATGATATAGTTGGTTATACTTTCGGGCAAATATAGAAAATCTTGAAGAAGAACCAAACTCAAATGCAAAAAAGTTTTTTTGACTTACTAAAATCAGCTGACCAAGAATTATGGCCAAATTGTGAGACCATGACTCAATATTCTTCAATTGCTCGAATATTGAACATAAAGTCTGAAGGGCATATTTATGATTGAAGTTTGGATAAAATTCTTGCTTGGTGTAATGAATCATTGCCTTTTGATCATATAATGGTTGATAATGTTTACATATGAAAAAACTTATTACGAGTCTTAGTTTGCCAGTTGAAAATTTTGATTCTTGCAATTTAGGATGTATGTTGTTTTGGAGAGATGATGTGGATTTACAAGAGAGCAAATTCTATGGTCAATCTAGGTTCAAACCTAGAAAGCATACTATGAAACAGAAAATAGTACCCTAGAAGTGGATGTATTATTTCCTTGCTAACTCTGAGACTTCAAAGACTGTATGTCTCTGATGTTACTGCTTCTTTCATAAGATGGCATAATGAACATGAACATGAACAGGAAGATGGAATAATAAATCATCCATTAGATGCACTCATATGGAAACATTTCAATAACACCCATTCTAAGTTTGTAACTAAAAGTTGAAATATTAGTTAGGTTGGAATTGACGACGAATGGATTCCAACCTTTTAGTTAATCTGACCAACAATATTCATCATGTCCAATTATAATTACTCCTTATAATTCACATCTATGGATGTGTATAAATTATGCATATAAATTCTTGATGGTGATTGTGTCAAGACCTACAAATCCAAAGCATAAAATTGATGTATTCTTACAACCATTAATATCTAAATTGCACAATCTTTGGGAATTTAGTGTGGAGACATATGATGTGCCTCTTAAAAAAATTTGTAAAGTGTAGATTTGTTGTGGACTATTAGTGATTCCCCTACATATGTTATGTTGTCTAGATGGAGCACAAAAGGGAAATTTGTTTGTCCTTATTGTGGCAATGATTCTAATGTATTTTATCTTGCTAACGGGGCAAAAATACCTTGATTTGACAACCACAAAAAATTTCTTCCTCCAAATCATCGATTTAGATGTAATAGACAAAAGTTCATTAAAAATATGATGGTACAAACACTTCCTCCTCCTCACAAAGTTGGTGAAGAGATATTGCAGGAGATTGATGAATTAGGGTTGCTGAAAGTTACAGAACTTGAAACTAAAGAAGTTAATAGAAGCAGTAATAAAAACTTTAGTTGGAGAAAACGAAGTATCTTTTGGGATTTATCATATTAAAAAACTAATTTAATACATCATAATCTAGATGTGACATATATTGAAAAAATATTTTTGACAATTTATTCAACATCATAACAAACATTGAAGGGAGGACAAACGATAACACAAAATCACGAGCTGATTTGAAACTTTTTAGAGAATGAAAGAGTTAAATAAAGATATTCGTACCGGTAAATATCTGAATGCATTTTACACTTTGAACAATTATCAATTAAATTATTATTTTAAGAAATTAAATGTAGAAAAAAATCAAAAAATTATCAACAGAAAACTCACGAAGGAAGTGAGAAATGGTAGATGAAATTATTATAAGTAAATTTCTCGGCGAAATTCTGATATTCCATTGATAATTTACCAACGGACTACTAAATTACCGACAAAATGATATATTCTGTAGGTAAATTACCAAGAGAATGACATTTTTCATAGGTAATTTTACCAACGGACAAACAACTTACTGTTGTTAAATTTTTTGACAGAATTGTAAAATTCTGTCGCTAAATTTACTAATGGAATTAAAATATTCCGTTGCTAAATTTGCGATGGATTCGAAATATTCGTCATTAAATTTTACTTATGACTGCTTCTCCAACGAAAATTTATGTCGGTAATTTTCGTCACCAAATTTGTTTGCCAACGGAAATTCCGTTGCTAAAAACAAAATTTAACATAGTGATCATTTTATGTGTAAACATACATAAAAATATGTCGTTTTAGGGCGGAAGTTGAATTAGAACAGGTTAAGTAGTACAGAATATTTGAACCCCACAATAAGTGCTCATAACAGAGATTTCGCAAGTTTTGTGAATTATATCTGTTAATTTGGTATCTCTCTTATTTTTCCTACATTAACCTATGTAAAATTCTTCTACATATTATATGCCCATCATAAAAAGAAAAATAACATATAGTCTATGCAAGCCTGTAGCGAAATTTTCTTTTATCAACGATGTATAGTATTTTCCTTTATCTTCCTTCTTCGTCTTCTCCCCACTTCTATACTATTATTTAAAATGTCCTGTCCAAGCAGAGGGCGGCACCCTTTGGATATGTTAAGATTAGGCAAATGCATTTCCTTGCAATCGAGACATCGTGCCAAAAGGCAAATACATATCGACCATCACAACATCTCATCAATTTTACTAGTATAGGGCAAGTGACGCTCTTCTTTCGCATATTCCATACAAAGAAGAATGAAACTGATTGGATAGTTCACTCATGGTAATCTTTCCTTGATTATTGGTGTTTATAACGTGCATTATGATGTTCTAATCGTTGCTCATTTAGAGATGTTGCCAAGTACATCCAAAGCCTATTTGATAATGGAGCTAGACAGGGAAGGCCAGTCCTTTCAGTGGACAATCTACTAGTTGGTACATGTTTTATAAATCATGTATCTAGAGATGGTGCTGATCATTACTATGTACATGTTTTAAACCACTGTGATAGTAACCAATTAATGTGGTGGAAAAATACAGTTGTAAATAACAGATAACAAATTAGCGGCTAATTCGTTGATTCATTATTCATTTGTTGCTTTCTTGTAATAACAACAGATTGCTTGTAACGAAATAATAATAATGGTAAATGAAATCTGAGAAACCCAAGAAATTCACGGTGAGTTCTTGGTTTATACATATATTTGTTTCAGAGTAACCATAACTATATAAGAAACATTTGTATGTCATGCATTTAATACCTGATTATGATGATGAATTAGAAGAGGATTCTATATTGGAAATTGAGGATTGTACTGCAGATGTTCATCTTTCATTGCATGCTATGTGGGATCTATCTGGGGCTCAAACTATGCACATTAGAGGTGACTGCAATCATAAAAGGTTGAAAATTCTTGTAGATATGGGTAGCACTCACAACTTTTTTAGTGCTACGATTGCAACCAAGCTTAAATGTTTGCTCACACCAGCTGCTGCAGCTCCTATTGAGGTGGCAAATGGTCAAAGTTTACAGTTTAATAGTAAATGCATGAATTTTAAGTGGCAAATGCAGGGTACTTGGTTTTATATATATATATATATATATATAACCAAGTATCATTGATTTGGACTCTTATGATATTATATTGGGGGTCCAATGGCTATCAACATTGGGGAAGATCAGCTGAAATTTTCGGACTATGAGTATGACCTTTACGTTGTGTAATGAAGAAAAAATATTACAAGGGGAAGCATGGAAACTTAGAGGGAATGAGTTGAATTATCTTACCTTATATGAGGAGAAGTTAGAGATTGCAGAGATTGGTGACAGTCCTATTGGTGAGGAATTGTCTTGCTGCAAATTAGAGGGTGGTGATCGGTGGCCTAAATTGGAGACGTTAGTGGCAGAGTATAGTGATGTTTTTCAGGAGCCAAGTTCCCTACCACCTAAGCGCGCAAATGATCATAAGATACCATTAAAGGAGGGTCCTTCTCTGGTTAATATAAGACCGTACAAGTACGTGGCCAAGCAAAAGGATGCTATTGAAACCTTAATTGGTGACATGTTGAAAGCTGGTGTGATTTAAGCTAGTATAAGTCCCTGTGCAAGTCCCATTGTATTGGTAAGAAAGAAGGATGCTATATGGAGGCTGTATATTGATTATAGGGCATTAAACAACCAGACGATGAAGGATAAATAACCTATTCCAGTTATTGAGGAGCTGCTGTTGGGACTCGATCTGGGAACCGGATCCCAACCAAAAAACGGAACGGAAAGACGGAAAATCGAAAAGCGAAAAATCGCTAATCGGAATACAAATTGCATCATCAGAGCGAAACGAATACTCAGAAAATTGTGCATCAGAAATATGAATAACAAAGCGGAGAAACTCGAAAGGTAGAATTCCGAATCGAATGCGAATCGAAATAATCAAACTGAAACAAACACCGACATCCGTTTCAAACATGAAGCATAGCAAACTCATCGCGTTGGAAACCTTACGACATTTCAAATCTGGTATTTTTTTTTATTCATTCATTTTCTCTTTAATCAATCTCATTCAAATCATAACCATTCCATACAATTCCCTTTTTTTCATCTTATTTATCTCAAAACCATTCTCATACTAATCAAAACCATATCGATTTCCCTTTCTAGGAAACTATTCCTCATGCAATTCTCAATTCACTTAATTCATCTTAATCATTTCTTATACAATCATATAAATCCTCAAACTCATTTCTTTAAACCCATTTTACCGAAATTTAACCAAAATTTCGGCAGCATAACGACTGTATTTTGACAGCCCAAAAATTTAAAAACCAAAGAAACGCACTTCTAATACATAATCCAATAGCACAAGGCAACATCGGACCTCCCGTCCGGCATCCAAACACCAGCAGAAACACAATCTTAGTTCTAAACACTTCATCATTCCAATCCATAATACATCTCAACTCAAATATCCACAATTTAATCACAAGTCATTCATATACATTCCAATTGCCATTTATATCCATCTCAATTCAAATTTACGTACAAAATCTATTCCACAATCATACATAACTCATAACCGAAATACATCATAAATTTACATAATGACTTTTCAAGCCATAAACAAAAGCAATACATAATCCATAAACTTTTTCACAACTTCAAAATTAAACTCCAACATTACACATAAAACAAAGCATACAAAACTATCGGGTTGACATCATACTCGTCTTCCATCCGATCTCCGTGTGAAAACACGGAGATGGGGATGAAAGGGAGTGAGCTCGAAACTTCGTGGATAATATATTTATAAACCTGAACAATAAGCGGAAAAATCTTTTATTTTCAAACTTTTCAAACATTTCCCATTTAAGAATTTCTCCAAAACTCATTTTCAAACTTTTCAATTTCATCAACACTTTCTAAGATTTTTCTCAAAATTTTCATTTGTTTCAAAACATTTATATCCAGCCAGAATTTCACGCTTGAAAATTTTACTTTCTCGTTTCTCAAAATCTCAAACCTTTTTCAAACCATGCACAGTCTTAAACATAAATGCATCACATCATGGTGTATCACATCATAATCAAATTAAAAACACATAAGACATCAGAATTGATTTGGTTCGGTCCAAAACAGGACGTACTGCACATTCTCGCATAGCGGTTCTGTGCAGCCGTGAACAGAGGGGAGTCCATAATCGGATCTCCATTGCCTATTGCAGCAAATGGCGAAGGCTTAAACAGTAGAGACAGTGACGACTCACAAAAGGACTGACCAAACCCACTTAACACATAACGAAAACGAATTGATTGCTTCAAGGCACTTTTCGAAAATCTTGATTTTTTTTTACCTTTTTCAACTCATATCATCAAATTGTGTCATAGATGACATAAGCATATATCCACATAATTGCACATAATCAATCTAATGCAATTCATGTAAATCACATATCAATATATGCACTAATTCTTTAAATCATTCAAATCATAAATCACATAATTTGAAAACCATGAAATTCATAAGTCTTGTATTTTCTAAAACTCATTTTACTCCTTTGAAAAAACATTTACAACCTTTATCAAACATTTTTATCCATAATAATTTATCAAAAATCAAATTTTACTTTCTTTAATTTTCAAATTTTCACATTTAGCTTATAATTCAATAAATAAATATACTACCCACCTCATATCCATGCTAGCATCTTGTCCAATGCTTCAATTTGACCTTTTCTCCTTTCTTCCTTCCAATTGAAAATTCCCTAAATCAATTTCATCAAAATTTAATCTCATAAATAACTTAATCCTTCAATTTGATGCATAAGTCATCAATTCTTACTAATTCCAAGATAGTTACATCACTAATTCCAAAAACTCCCAAATTACAAATTGAACCTAAATCAATCAAATCAAATTCAATATCATAATTAACTTAATTTCTCAAATTGAACTTAGGAAATATCAATTCCTCTCATATTCAAGCTATTTCAATCTCCAATTTTGAAAATCCCCAAATTTTCAAAATTGGCTAAACCAATTTGCACAAATTCAATATCATAAAACATAATTTCTTCAAAATTGATTCCATATTTCATCAATTTATGCTATTATTGATGATTCCACACCATTAATTCACAAAATTTGGAAAAATTCCCAAATTTTAAATTAAGCCTAAACTCCCAATTTACAATTTTTCAAATTAAACTTCACCTAAAGCATAAACATCAAAATTAACTTAGGATATCTCAAATTCATCACTAATTCAAGCCATCTAAAGCAACAATTTTAAAAACCCCCCAAATTTCACTATTCATCATCTTCTTCACTAAGCTTTCTCTCTCTAGAATCTTCCATAACCAAAATTAACTCATTATACTTGACAATCACTAAATCCATAACCTTTCCAACCTATCTAAACCAATAAACTCATCAAAGATTCAAAATCAAAACTTTCTCTCTCTTACCTTTTTCTCCTCCATTTTCGTTATTTTTGCTCCAAGACAAGCTTTCATTCTTTTCCTCCCATTTCCTCTTGGAAAGCCACGAAAATCCCTAAAAAAATGACTTGCTTCATCCTTCTTCTTCTTTCCTCCCATGGCCGACCCTCTTCCTCTCCCTCTCTTCTTTTCATTTTCGTATCCTTTCTTCTCTTTTCTTTCTATTTCCTCTCTTATTATTCTGCTAATAGTCGACAGCTCCAGCCTCCAAAACGACCATCCCTCTTGAGTTTAAGCCATGTCACTTAAAATGGGACACAAATGACCCTTATGCCCTCACTTGTTTGCTTATTTCCAAAATTGCCCCTACAGGAATTTGAAAAACTGACCACTTGCATCCTATTTTCAAGCATCTAAACCAAATAATTTGGACAAACTTTCTTCTTAATAATTGTTCCTCTCGATCTTACAAATCCAACGCCACTAACGGCTCTCAATTCGGATCTAAAACGAAGAAGTTATAGCCGAAATACTATCGGACCTTCACAAAATCTGAGATTGAACATTACGCGAATTTAATTCCAGAAATTAACAATCTTAGGGATGAAACTAAATTTCGATCCCTTCATAAGAGTTGTATCCCTATATCTTAACTTTATTTTCCCTTAAGATTCAACTCAATCGGAGTTGTACAGCTCCCGAAAATCGCAAAATACTGAACCATGTTCAGAAAATTATCCAACTTATAACCTATAACTCATCTCTTACTTTGGTTCAATCAATCTCTTTTCATTTAATCTCCAAAAAATCATAATTCTTCATAAAAATGAACGTAATTGTCTTAGGAATCCAACGCTTCAAGAATCAAATCAATCGGATGTCGAACGAAGGATTTATAAGCAAAAGATTACAAAAGGGTTGAAGTTCAAACCAAGTTACAAAACTTCAAATACATACTTATACCTGAATTTTCCAAAGATCATATCTTCTAGCCCCGATATCAAAAAATTACAAACTTTATGGCGTCGAAAAGATCGAAATACAAGCTTCAACTTTCATTAAGACTACTTATTCCAATTCAGATTAAATCCATACGACGAGTGGCCTCGAAGTATAGCACATGCAAATATACACTTAGGCCATTTATACAAAACAAAGCTAGATCACTTAACTTTGGAAAATCATAACTCTCAATCCCGACATCGAAAAATAGCAAACTTTATGGCCACAGAAAACTCTCAACAAACACTACAAATTTTATGTAGATCATTTTCTCAAATTTTGCCTATATTAAAAGTCAACTGTCAACCCCAAAAGTCAAACTTTAAACAAATTTCATACTTAACTTTGACTGATCGTAACTTCCACTCCCGATATCGAAAAATATCAAACTTTATGTCTACGAAAAGCTCTTAACATAAACTACAAGTTTCCAGAAGATCGTTTTCTCAAATTTTGACTCAAACAAAAAGTCAACTCTCAAGTCAACCATTTAATCACTATTTATCCCCAAAGTCAAACTTTCTAAATTCTTCAAATTTTCACACTTTTTTCTTTTCAATTCTTGCTATTTAACTTCATTTCAATCAACTCATCCACTTTCTTCTCATAATCCATATAAGTTCACTCAAATATCAAAGTCCTCAAAATTAAACAATTCTTTTCTCATAAATTTTTCTTAATTTCCTCAAATTTTCTTAAATTCATAAATTGTCTCACCAATTTCTTTCTCATTTAAAATCATTTTAATATTCTAATTTTTACCAGAAATTCGGGGTCCAACAGCTGCTCAATGAGTTAGGTAATGCTTCTTATTTTTCCAAGATTGACCTTAGATCTGGTTATTGGCAAGTGAGAATGTATGAACCTGATATTCCTAAAACCGCTTTCAAAACCCATGAAGGCCATTACGAATTCTTGGTTATGTCATTTGGCTTACCCAATGCCCCGGTCACATTTCAGAATCTGATGAATATTGTGTTCAAAGCCTTTCTGTGGAGATTTGTTTTGGTTTTCTTCGATGATATCCTTATTTACAGTGAGTCCATGGAGCAGCACGTAATTCATTTGCAGCAAGTTCTTCAAGTTATGAGGGAAAATAGCTTACTTGCTAAACAATCTAAATGTGCTTTTGGGTGTAAATATGTGGAATACCTAGGGCAAGTTATCTCAAAGGATGGTGTGGAAACTGATGATAAGAAGATTACTGAAGTACAACAGTGGCCTGTATCGAAAACTTCGAAATAATTGAGGAGTTTCCTAGGCCTCACAAGATATTACAGGCGTTTTGTTCAGAATTATAAGGCCATTACAAGACCATTGGTGGAACTATTGAAAGAATCTATTTTTTATGGAGGAATGAACACCAAACTACGTTTGTTAAATTGAAGGAGGCAATGGTGACTGCCCTGGTTCTTGCCTTGCCTGACTTCACCAAGGATTTTGTCATAAAGATCGACGCATCTGGCACTGGCATTAGAGTTGTCTTAATACAGAATGACCATCCAATAGCGTTCACCAGCAAGTGTTTGTTTCCTCGACATTAATTGTTGTCGGGTTATGAGAGGGAGCTTTTTGTCATTCTTTTTGTAGCATCCCACTCCCGACGAGACCCGAACCCGACATCAACAGTGATATCCGAGCCCGTGACCCGCGAGGGTGGCGTACTAGAACAATCACTACCTTTTTAAAAATCGTTATAACATTTATCTTCTCTTTCAAAAACAGTTGAGTCTGTAAAAAACGATAATGATTTGGGCCCGCATACTAAAACATTTTCATACGAAATCATTGTTTGGCCAAACACTATTTCAATAACCAAATCAGTTCATATACATATAATCATTTTCAAATTTGGCCCAATACAATTTCAATACCAAATTACGAAAATACCAATTAGACACAATCCAAATTGACATTTATGCAGACGTATCGATCCCGACCACTTACTCGACTCTTTCCAAGAGACATACTCCGCTTCACTAACGGGTACTCTTTATTTCTGAAAAATAATTGCAATGTTGGGTGAGTTTGAGAACTCAGTGAGAAACCATCATCGATGGTTCACCCAACTCATGCATCCACAATCATATAGACATTATATCACATGTTAACACATTCATAAAATCACATGCATTCAATTTCAGTTTCACAAGACACCTTTGATCATTCATATATGCAATATGCATGTGACACTTTCATTTTCTTTTCGTTGTTGTGACCGTGCGCCTGAGTTCATTTACGTTGAGCCAATGGCTCTGAAATCGTTGGGCATGATATGCCCTGCGGTGAGCCTGAGGCTCTAACAGTCGTTGGACCTGAAGTCCTGTGTGTTGAGCTTAAAGCTCTCATATACATTGGGCGTGATATGCCCTGATAATCCCTGTGAAGGGCACTATGCATTGAGCCTGTGGCTCTAAATACGTTGGTACCACCGGTCACAACTATCATTATCTGATCATGCAATTATGCATGAATGCACATGTTCACTTTTCATTTCGATAACACCTTTTAGTTCTTCGGACCTTTGATCCGGTATTTCGATCATATGCACATTCAATTCATTTCACTCATGCATTACAATCCAATTCGCTAATGCATTTATACACAATTATTCACGTTTACACTTCAATATCGCAATCCAATATTTCGAACACCCATGGTCCGAAATCAATCAAAAGCAATCACACATATATCCATCCTTAACTCCACATGGCATTAATGCATCTAATATTAAACACATAAAGGCCGAGGAACCAACTAGGTTACTCACCTGCACTTCCGAGCTATAGCACGAAGTCCCAAAGATATCCGTGGAATTGCTCCATCGGTGCCTTTAAAAACAGTCAAATAATCACATTACCAAAGATACCAATTTTAATATTCAATACCAAATACGATAAATACTATACATGTTATGACTTTCCCGATTCAATTCCCGAATTTCTCAATTGGATCACTCTCACTCTAGTCCATAACAATTCCAGATCTCATTTATCAATTTAGAAATTTCCATACTCTAAGATCACATTTCAATTAGAATCACAATCACTAATTGTTTACCACTCAATTCCAATAATCATATAATTACATTCCGAATTTCCATTCTTATCCATTCAATATTCTTAGTCTCCAAATTCCAATTAATCATTTAGACACCAATTCATTTGAAGTCAATCCTCAAGCTCATTACTTGTAACAATCATCTCATAATCACTTAATTTCATTTCTTCTAATTTGCAATTCCTAGTCTCAAAATTCAATTAGTCCATAGCCAATTCATTAAGAATAAACCCTTTAAAACAAGCAATTCACCCCAGAATTGAGCGTCCTCCATGGCAAGATGGTCGCTTCGCGGCGAAGTCTCCCCGCCTTCTCCGCGACCACGCTTCCTTTCTCTCCCGCGACATAACCACATCCACTCGCCGCGACGTGCGCCTAGGTCTCGTCGCGGCGTGCGACAGAAAGCTGCTCGCCGAGGCACACAACATCCCTCGTCGCGGCGTGCAACTGATTTCAGCTCGTCGCGGCGCACAATTTATTTATTTATTCATCGCGGCGTGCACGCTGGAAAGGCTCGCCGCGGCGTGTTCATCACACGTCGCGACGTGCGAACCCAGAAAATCGACCGAAACCCAGAAATTTCGCAGATCCTCTGATATAAATCATCCCAAATCCATTCTAAACACTCTCAATCAGTTTTAAACCTTAAACCCAACTTATTTCTATCCTCAAAACATCATTTAACTCATTTTTCATCAAAAACCCAAATCAAAACCAACAAAAACCCTATCATCGAAACTTTCTAACTTTCTAACCAATTTCTTACTCACATATATGATCAAATCAAACGATTTAACTCATAAACACATAGAAACTTACCTGATTCAAGCTTCGATCCTTTGAAAATCCTTCAAGAACTCCAAATCCCAAGTTTTTCTCACCCACGACCGTCGATGATGAGAAATGAACTTTTTAGCTTATATCTTAAGCTTATATATATATATATATATAAGATCATCTGTCACATGCCCAATTCTTAGGGTCTAAAAAATCCGATTCTTATTCTATTTTTCTCTCAATTTCGCAATAACCATAACTAATAAATCCTGAAATTATAATCCCAATTGTTTCATATCAATTGTCAATCAATCTCGGACCCGGAATTAATTTAATCAGTCACTAAGCCAATCTTCTGGTCCGGATCCATTGCTCTTAAAATCCCAGAAAAGTTCCCATAAATTCACAAAATTAGCAAATACCCATTCCTATACTCATATTCCACTTTCCATTCCTCTAAATTCCATTTCATTCCAATTTCATATTCAAAACCTAATTTATACACTTATTACTAAATTTCCATTTTTTACAACCAATTCTCATCTGTACAATTATAACCAATTTCCGATACACAATCAATTCGGGAATCGTCATACATGTATGTACATATATATATATACTTGTGCAATAATAATCATATCGATATCTATAAAAATAATAATGCATGCACAATGTCACATTTGCCTGTACCCAATTCTAACCCGATCCAGATTACTGACATACCCGTCACTCCGGTAACGGGATGTTACACTTTTGGCAGTAAAGAAGTGGCATCATTATCTGCAGGCACGAAAGCTCATAATTTTTACTGATCATCAAAGTTTACATTACCTGCTGGAGCAAAGGCTTAGTACTCCTACACAACAAACATGGATGGCTAAATTGATGCAGTTCGATTATGAAATTTGGTGCAAGAAGGGAGTTGACAACAAGGTTGCAGATGCTTTGTCCAGACAACTTAAGGTATCCCTACTTGCCTTGACCTCCTTCATTCTTCCCACTAAATTATTTACGTAGATTCAGGAGACTTGGCAATCTGATTTGCATTTGTCGTCCGTTATTCTAGAAAAAGTGCAAAATCCTCATTGTCATCCTAAGTTTTCTTACTTAAATTCCTAATTGAGATGAGTTGGTCGACTAGTTGTTGGGGCAAAATGTGATTTTGTGAAATAAGCTCATTGACACATTTCATGCATCAGCACTTAGGGGTCATTTTAGGGCCATGGCTACGTATAAACGATTGGTTGCTTTAGTGTATTGGCCTAAAATGTTGAAAGATGTCAGGGAATTTGTCAAGCATTGTATCATCTGTCAATGGTATAAGCCTGAGTTATTGGCTCCTGCTGGGCTGCTGTAACCATTGCCACCACCTATTTCGTTATTCACTTATTTGACCATGGACTTTATTGAGGCACTTCTGAGTTCTCGCGGCAAAACCATCATTTTTGTTGTAGTAGACAGATTGTCAATTTTGCCCATTTCATTGCCTTGTCCCACTCATTAACTACTAAACAAGTTGCTACTACATTCCTTGATCATGTGTACAAATTGCATGGTATGCCTCAAAACATTACAAGTGATCGTGGCTCCACCTTTCTCAGCAGCTTTTGGAGAGAATTTTTTCAACTTCAAGGGGTGCAATTGCAGTATTCCACTGCTTATCATCCACAAACGGATGGTCAATCTGAGATCATGAACAGGTGTCTTCAGTGTTATCCTTGGTGTGTTACTGGTGACTTACCCCATTCTTGGGTTCAGTTTCCCTTCGCTCAATACTGGTATATTTCGACGTTCCATTCATCCATTTAAATGTCCCCTTTTGAAGCTCTCTTTCGTCAGTATAGTTCTTTGTCTTGAGAGCTAAAGAAAGAACGAACATAACGAATCAAATGTAAACCGGAGATGATGGGATGTTTGGTTGTGGTAGATGTAATGAAAAACTGTTAGCCTCTCGGGATGTAATGTGTTTGGTTGCAATGGACAGAATGTAAAAATTGTATCAATGACAAAAATGCCCCTGATACTTAAGATGATTAACAATGTGTTATGAATTAATAATAATAATAATAATAATAATAATAATAATAATAATAATAATAATAATAACAAGAACAACAAAATTAATTTGAATTAATAAATAAGGCAACATGTATAATCATAATTATACATATTAATAATAATTACAAATTATATGATAATAATAATAATAATAATAATAATAATAATAATAATAATAACAAGAACAAGAACAACAAATTTAATTTGAATTAATAAATAAGGCAACATGTATAATCATAATTATACATATTAATAATAATTACAAATTATATTATTATAATAATAATAATAATAATAATAATAATAATAATAACCATAATGAATACAATAATAATAACAATGATGGTGATGATGATGATGATGATGATGATGATGATGATGATGATGATGATGATGATGATGATGATGATAATAATAATAATAATAATAATAATAATAATAATAATAATAATAATAATAATAATAATAATAATAATAATAATAATAATAGAAATTATAATAATTATAATTGTAATTATAATTATAATAGTATGTTATTATTTTACAAATAATAACAATAATAATAATAACGATAACAAGAAATTAATTATAATTTCTTATTGATAATAATAATTATGTGCAAAATGAAGATGTAAGCATTCATTAAATCAATTACAAAATAGGTTCAACATACATTCATAGCATTAATTACATAATAGGTTCAACATACATTCTAAACAAACATCTAAGCATTAATATTTGGGTTGACATATTTGGTTCAACATACATTAACGCCTTAGAATTTAGAAATAATTTGGTTTACAACCATCCTCACAATGATTCCAATGGCTATGAGTAGAAATGTATGAGCCCATGTCATGTTTGGCTACACAGTACGAACTTGACTAGCTTGTTCATTTGGGAGAAGTGCGGATGGAATCGGAATGGAGGATGGTTCACTGACAGTAGGAGCAATTTCTGCAATGCGACGAGCCGGCCTATATTGATCCATCACATACGTACTTTGTGCTTCCTCCAATATTTGATATCCCCTTAATCGAGCATTAGGAAACCCCTCAGTGACCAATTTCACATCTTCCCTGTTGGTAAAAATACCAACTTGCCGTCCAGCAAAGACAACATAAAAGTTGTATCTGGCCATATTTAGATACCTGAAAATGAATCAGATTATCATCATTCAAACACGCAGATAAATGACAAACATTGAGAAGTTCTAATAACCAAGCATTGATCATAAATAGTCAACCGAAAAAATAAAGTCAACACATAGTCAACATCCCAATCCTAGTTTCATAACAGTAAAAATCCATCCTCTCATATAAAGCTACTATAAAGGTAGTAGCTTCACAAAAAACATCAAGTCAAACATCTTAACTAAGTCAAACATTTTCATCTAATAGGCTCCTAACATGTACTAGTCTCTGTTCTTCATTTAGATCACAGAAAAGATTCGCAGCAGAAACATCCTTAACGAATATCCTTCCAATCTTGATGACTTCGTGCGTTGAGGAATCACCTGCCAGTCAACAGTGAATTATTTAAAGAAAAGTTGGGATTGAGACATAAATAGGAAACAAAGTTTTAGACAAGCTTTGTAATATTGATGACTTTTTGTTTATTCTTTCACAAGCAGTCATGCATAAAAGAGCCACAAATAGGGAGAAGAGATGAAATTAGAAAAAGGAAGCAGTTAAAAGGCTAGACTAAAACATTGAAGGAGTAACAGAAAGAACAAACAGGATTTAGTATTAACATACAACCGACAAATCAAAACAACAATTTTAAAGATAAATATGCAAATCACGCTAAATAAGGAGCATTTCGCAATGCGTAAAAGTAACAACCCTCTTTTGCTCAGAGAAGAATATTAATCATGCCATTGGAAAAGTATTTGCCAGACTTTAACCCAAAGGTACAATGAAAAAGACACAACAAGCTTTCAACAAATGGAAGATGAGAAAACTCTTCAACCATTACGATGTATTTGAAGTTGGAGTATCATATCATGAAGAAAAGGGTTAATAAATTTAGAGCTGAAATTTGTTATTTTGTCTACAACTATCCAAATTGAACAATTGAAACCAATCCATAACACAGATTTAATTGCAGAAAAATGTGAGAAGATGATAATTGGTCAAATTACCTCCTTCAACATAGATTTAATTGCATCAAAATTGGTCCCCCTTGCCAAGGATCGAGTAGCTGATGCCTAAAGGATAGCACACACTAGTAAGAAAATCAAACAAGAAAATGAATTCAACAAGCAATCAAATTGTTGTCAAACCTGAATAACTGGACCATCTGCCAAAGGATCGGAGTAAAGCTCACCGAGCTCAATGATGTCTCGAGCCACGGAGTTCAAGACTTTTAGGGCTTCTGGCGTGGTTGATGTGTCGAGATCACCACTGTTATGTAAGGAATAAATGCCACCGAAATGCAAGATCGCCACTAAGCAACAATATTAGATTCTAAGTGTTCTCCTCATCACTTCTCAAAATAGTTAGTTTGTGAGACCTATCTCGACCCTCATCCGCTTCGACTTAGCCAAACACGAAATAAAACAAGAATCATTTCGCAATGCTGACCTTAATCACTATCCTCTTAATACTAGTTAATCAGTAATCAAATTAGGTTCATATGTTAGGACTAATGAATGGTTAACAACCCTGACTTGCTCTTGCCATCCTATGAATAGAAAATTGAAGATGGACAGCTAAATTGCAAGTTCTGGCTGATAACATAATGATGAGGTTATAGAAACATTGCAAAATCAAGTAGATGAATTCAATTCTAGAAAGAAAGGTTTTGAGGAAATTGCATCACAGGTTTCGAGGAAATTGCATCACCTTCTGAAATTAGCAGGAAAGCACACAACACTAGGAACAAGATATGCTTTAAACAGAGAGGGTCATGCAATTGCCCATGTTTTGCATACAACCATGATACTTGATTGAACACTTCTTCTGGGAAAGACCCAAACTTGGGGCAGTAGTGAGAGCAGCCATTGGCGCGAATCTCCTGGTTGAAACGCAGGTGGATTTGCGAGACGGGACTAGAACTACAGTGGGAGTCTCTGATTTGGTTGAGATGAGGAAGCTACAAGTTAATTTCAGAGCAGTGGCCATTACACGGACAAGACAAGGAAGAAAAATCAGAGGAGCGCGCAGGAAGACGTAGGTTTATTTCCTCCGAGAGACAGGGATGCGGCGTCTCTGTCTTTCGTTTTAGGGATAGACAGGATTCGTCCGTCCCTGTCTTTCGGAGGCAGAAGACAAATTTGGATTAACAGTAAGCAAATGCCACTGGGTGACAGGATTCCTTTGTTCTATTAACTATCCCCACTTACGGGGACAGTAACCATACACGAGATTTGGGTTTCCACCGTCCATCCACAACCCTTATTTTCCCCAAGACTCCAATGTGGTTGCTGTTGACATTTTCTTAAGAGATAGGAAATCTACAATTGCTCTGCTACAACATCACTTGTAACGTACATCTCAACATATAAAGTCTCAGGCAGATAAGCATTGCACTAATCGCAATTTTGAAATTAGTGATTGGGTGCATTTAAAACTTCAACTATATCGACAAGCTTCTCTCAGGTCACAACTTCAGAAGTTTGAGCCGAAATTTTATGGGTCATATCAAGTGTTGGATAAAGTGGGTGTCGTTGCCAATAAGTTGAATTTGCCCCTTCAACTCAACTACACAATATCTTTCATGTTTTTCAGTTAAAGTTAGGCTTCCCTCCTACAGATCCAATTCCAGATCTTCCATCTATTTCTCATATCCAAGATGCCATGCCACAAGCGGTGTTGGATCGTAGGACTATTAAATGCAAAAATGCAACTGCTATGCAATGGCTAGTGCATTGGGAAGGGTTCTCTCCTACAGGTACGTCTTCAGAGTTCATCGATGAGTTACACACAAAGTTTCCTTCTTTCCTTAAGGACAAGGAAACTTAAGCGGGGAGTATTGATAGTAATCAATTAATGTGACAGATTAGCAGTTAATTCGTTGATTCATTCATTTGTTACTTTCTTGTATAAATAACAACAGATTGCTTGTAACGAAATAATAATAATGGTGAATGAAATCTGAGAAACCCAAGAAATTCATGGTGAGTTCTTGGTTTGTACATATATTTGTTTCCGAGTCCAATCACACTGCTAGCGGACTAATACCATTTGGTGCACTTGGTTCAAACCACCGTCGGCACACAGAGCTCCTCCGAACCACCAAAAGCTCTTTGCAGAAATTCCTCAACAACTGACACAAATTCTTCCACTTTTTCTTCATGGGGTAAATGCCCACAATCCTTAATTACTTCAAGGTGAGAACTGGGTAATGCTTGTGCAAGTCTCCTCGCATTCCAAGATGGAACAATTCTATCAGTATCACCGGTGACAATGAGAACTGTGATTTTATCATTTAAAAGACAAATATTAACATTGCATTCAACATATTAATCTTAATAAATGAAGCATATTCTGTTCTGGTGCATGAGGATTCATCACTTCAAAGCTGGAGCCCCATAGTAAATCAGATAATCAATCATATGAAAGCTTGACCAAAAGGTCCTATACTCTCCACATCGAAAGATATACAGCAAAGGTGTAAACTCATACTTCTATCCAAATCATCAAAACATAATGTCCATACTTAAGGTATGCGAGTTGTCCAAATTACCCAAGCTATGGCTTAAAGCGTGAATTGACACTTGGCATTTACGATTGCAGCATCTGAAGGATGAAGCAGAAAAGAGGAGAGAAAAAACAAAAAAGCAAACATTAGGAAAGAGCAGTAGGCTCGCTACAATTACCAGGACATGAAATTTCACGAAGTCTTTTTGATAGAGGTGACTTTGATAAAGCATCCACATTCGCAAGTGTTGCTGCAGTGAATTCTGCAAGAGCCTTGTCCCAGCCTCTAACCCTCAATGGCTAAATTTTTAACTAATAGCATCCACGTAAGTAACAAATACTGATGATTGCTTACATAAGGCTTTGTGGAAGCTAATCAAATCATTAGAGTATAAGAGAGATCACCTTTGTATAACCAGTTATGGTACGTTCTGTAACTTGATTAGGGTCAAACCAAGCATTTCTTATAGCTGCTAGACCAAATTTATCGATTGCCATCCTTATCTGACAATCATGGAGTAGAATTAATTAATATTTAAAAGGTAGGGAACACAGCAAAATTTAAATCACTCTACACCCCCAAAAAAAAGTATGAACAGAAAATAGCATACACAATATATATGCAAGTTTGAATATTAGTAAGGACCTAGGCAAGAAGTTCATAATTTATAAGTTTATGCACGAAGAAAGTACCAGTAGTACACCAATGGCTGAGCGAATTATAGCTGACAATGCTTTCTTAAACAGTAAGTTGAGAACATTTATTACACCTTCACCATTTGGAGCGTTTTCTGAAACACAAAAGTAATGATCTTTGATAAAATTTCAAAATGGGGCGAGATAGGTTTGCTAATGCTTTTGAATATGATGCCTCTCCTTCAATCTTCTTACTTCTTCCAGAGTAGAATCCTTCAACGGAGTTATCAACAAGAAGTGGGGCAAATATCGCTGGGGAAACAAGTATTAGAGCTGCAACACGTTCAGGAGCCTCAAAATAAGAATTGACTGCAACAAGGAACCAGCAGAATGCCTGGAATTTATGGTTTTAACAGGACCTAAGTTGTTTTGTTTCAAAACAAACATGTATCGAAAGAAAATCAACAATGACGTACTAGCGTTTAACCATCCATTAAAAATTAATCGAAAACCGATGGAGTCCAATTTGCAAGAAAAAAGTAAGTTAATGGCAAGGAAGAGGAAAATATATACCCCACGAGAATTGCCGTCCGAGCCTTCAAAAGGTCAACAAAGTATAAAGTTGCGTGCGTGGAAAATGCAATGGAGTAAGGATTCAGTGATCTTGAACCGTCATCAGGGGTAGGAGAGGAATTCGCAAAAGAGAAATCCCTAGATGTCAATCCAAAGGCTGGCCTGTCGAAAGCAACAACTTTGGAAGCAGTAAGTTGCGCCAAAGGCTTCATAGCTCTACTCCATGAGAAAACAGAAGCTCCGAAGCCATGTAATAAAATGAAAGGAAAATCAAGCTTCGCGAAGGAGGCCGCAGGAAGTTCAGAATCGTGAGATTGTGATTCTGCTGCATCGCATACCTTGTAGTGAATGCGAACGCCGTTGAAATCACAAAAACGGCTGTCTGGATCAGCTAAAAGCTCGGGATGCAGTAGTTCAACCTGGTCTATGCCCGCTATTCTCTTTCGTTTTTCATTTGTTTTTGCCTTCCACTCATCTGGAGACATTAAGTGGAAAAAGGTATGGATTGGATAGCCAACTCTGATAAGGGGATCTTCGGATAAAGTATAGTAATAAACCACAGCAGGTGAAAGAAAATAAATAAAACCTAGGGATTACTAACCAGAATAAGGAGGATAAACCCCAGCAGAAGACGCATCAGCTCGAGGAGGAAGCAATTTGGGATAAGAATCAGCATATGGATCTGCAGGGAAGTTGACAAAATATCTTCTATGTCGGGAACAATCTGTGAAATTGAAAAGGGTCAGGGACTGGAATGCCAACTGTTGAGAAGTACTCATGGCGAAGTTGATGTTCTGATGATAATTGATTATCTGGAAAGAAGCAAGAGGAATCCTAAATCAGCTTTCATTCAAACTTCTTCATTCTGTTTTTCACAAGTATTCGTATTGCATGGACGGAGTTAGTGGAGGGGTTAGGAAAATATTTAGAGGAAACTTACCGCTACACGAAACAATTTCGAATTACTACAGTGAGTCAGGTATGTTTTGTCAGAATTGCCTCTAATTACATAACACAGGCTTAAGGCCCAATCAAGCCCAATAATGTGGAGAATTGTTTTGACTTCTTGAGAATGTTTTTTAACTTTTATTATTACTTGAACCCTGTCTTTCATGTAGGTGTAATCCTCTATGTATAAATACAACAAGAGTTTCCTTTATTCAAAATTTATGGTGATCAATTTGTTTCGCATCCACTCCATATACGTCACATGCTTATTAGATTCGTTAACGAATAAAATTTTGGTAATTATTCTTAATTTTGTTAATCAAATTTATTTTATTTCATAAAGTCCAGTTGATTGCAGTATTAAGGATATAATGTACATTAAACACTAAATTTGTGTTCCTTTTAAGACAAAACTTTTGTCGAAAAAGTGGAATTATTTGGACCGTAAAGATTCTCTTTTTTCTTATTCAAAGATTAACCTTTTTGTGTTTTTACATTGAAAATTTTGTGTAGATAAATAGATTAATTTAATTAGTATTAACAATTATATGAGCTCAATTAGTAAGGAAAAATCGTACCTTCTGTTTAATTAAAACATGGTAAATTTATGTTTTTTCACACATTAATTGTAATTACCTTTTTTAGTTCAATTTATTAAGAATGCGGAAGATATTAGGGTTAAATCCTCGCTTTATCATGTGTTAATTTATTTTTATGCTTATATGTATGTAGATATTTAAAGTTCAATTGTTATATATTTTGTTTTAGACAGTTAAATAAAGTTTTAACTATTTTTATAGTATTATTATAAATTATAAAGCAAGACATTAATGAAAATTTTAATTTTAATTATTTGATTTGTGTGATATTTTAATGGGATTTAATTTGAACAAATTATTAATTTAAGATTTTTTACTCAGTGTTTAACTTTTAAATTAAAAGAAAGGAGTTTATATTTAAGATAATATTAAAATTTACAAAAATATCTACACGTATTAATCATATATAAAAAGACATTAATTCATTTACGTGAATCACGCCATGGAATTAGAACTAGAATAATGGAGTAGTTATTTATCATGAAAATGGATTTGTAAGGCCAGTTGCGGCTAATACTTTCAAATTGTGTGAAATATGTGCTATCTTTGAATTTGTGGTGGTCCTTCCGAGTCAAAAGCACCGCTCATTATAAAACTTCTCCCTTTGCCACTAGTGGCCATGGAGTTCCTTTTAAGGACTCCTATTTGTCACGACTACACATGATCGCTTCGCGAAAATGTGTAGTACGTTCTGTTTCGGATCTACCCGAATCATTTTTTCTTCAGTGCTTATGTGATCGGTTGAGTTGTAAATGGTTGATGTGATAAATTTTGTAAAACGCTTTGAGAAATGAGAAATGTTTTATTAATGGGATATTGTTTGAAAATAAATGAATGATTGAATGATGGATTTTTGCTTATTACTCGTTTATTAAGTTATCACCCACTGAGCCGTCGAGCTCACCCCTCATTTCCCCTCCACAAGTACTGGGCGAGAAACCAAGTCACCGCATTGGGATTGAGGCAATTCCGATGCAATTTTGCTTTTGAAGTTGTGTTTTTGAGAAAACAGGCTTTAGGCCGCATTTTGAGCTTTTATGTAATTTTTGCTACTTTTGATGTAATCGGGCCAAAATGCCCTCTAAAGCTTTGTATGAATTTAATTCCGCATATTTGTAAGAGTTTTGATTTGAAATGTATCTTGTGTTTGTTTCTTACACATGTATTGTTGTATGGTTGATAGTGATAAAAAGAAAAGAATGAAATTTTGTAACTTGATGGATTAGAATTGAAGAAATGCTTAGAAGTAAGATTGATTTGTGATTTGAGAATATTTAGAAGCTTATGAGTGTGTTGCTGCCTTTGAATATTGAATTATTATGCAGGTTGTAGCATTGGATTGAAGATTTGGGTAAGGTGTAAAATAGGGGAGGTGCTGTCCAATTTTTCCAGAAATTTGGCAGCAACTTCCATTTGATTTTAAATTAGTTTAGAGCTTGAATTGGTTTAGATGGTCTTCTTTAAGATTGTAGTGCATGATTATATCTTTCCAATGACATAAAGTTTGTCACATTTGGACTTAAGATGAAAAAGTTATGAGAGTTGAAAGGTTTCAGCTACTGTTGATGAGGGCTGAAATTGTGCAGCAACTTTAGAAGACTTTTTCACCCTCTTAGAGGCTGATCTGGTTTTTTCTTTCTTCATGAAAAATGTAGATTATCCTTCTATCTTTAAAATGAGGTATGATTTGCAATTATTGGAGTTAAGAATAAAAAGTTATGAGGTTGGGAATGTTGATGATTCTTCGCTCATTTAGGTAAAATTACTGTTCAATTGGAGAATTTATAGGTTGAAACTTTGAGTGTGTTTTTACCCTCTTTAATGATTGAATTAATTTTTGCACCCTTCATGAAACTTGTAGAACATCTTTTTATCTTTCCAATGAGGTAAAATGTGTCATTTTTACACTTGTGTGCTAAAAGATATGAATTTTCAAATTTTAGCATTGTGTAGGGAAATTGAGTGTTAATAGCAGTATCTTTGAAGCCCTTTATGACTCTCTTAATGGCTAAATTAGTTTTTAAATCCTTCTAGAAAGTTGTAGAACTCCCTTTTATCTTTCTAATGACACTAATTTTGCAAAATTACGATTTTGGGGTAAAAAGTTATAAGTTTGCAAAGTTTAAGGGTTATTTCAGTTTTTGAAAAAAAAATAATATTTGAATTTGGCCTGGAGGCGCCCCGCGAGGCGCTCGCGATCGCGAGCGTCCGCGCGCCTCCGACGCCGTTTAGGCGTTTTTTTATTTTCTTTTTCATATTTCTTTTTCTTTTCCAATTTTTCCTTTCTCTCACTCCTTTGCTCGGAATTTCCCTGTTTGACCTCCGATTTGCACGATTTTTGAAGTATTATCTTCAGAAAAAAAATTCATACCTCTTTTTGATAAAATGACAGTGTCGGGTTTTAGTCGGACTTTACGGACATTACGAAAAAGAATCAATTTTGTGACGGGTTTCGATATAAGTCCGTTTTTGGGCGATTTTGTGACCTATAGAGATTCAATTGAAGTGAGGTTTGTTTCTATTTGCCCTAAAGTTATGGAATTTCATTTTAGCATCGGATTTCGTTATGGGCTCTAAGCAAATAAATTTTTACTTGAGGATAATTAGGGTGAATTTATCAAGTTTTGTTCGGATGGCATTAAATTAAGTTCAATTCGAGGTTTCCTTCGTGGTGAGGTATTCCTCCCTCGTGAGATGCGCACCCAGATGTCACGAAGGACGTCGAACACGCGACTCACCGGGGAGGGGTTCCAACAGGTCGGCTTTCTCCAGCTCGATTGATCCTTCTATCGCTTGTGGGAATCATCCGCTCTGCCGCTCGGCCCGCAGTCGTCTGCTCTACATTTTGTGTTTTTCAACACTTCCTCGAGTTGGATATACTTGTCCGCCCGATTTCTTATCTCTTGAATAGACTTGGGCTGATCGCGGGCCAGTGACTTCTTAAACTCTTCATCCTTGTGTTGCTCATCGCTCGCCAACATGGGCGAGCAAGTGAGGTCGAGGACTTCGACGACTTCATTATTAAATCGAGTGATGAACTCCCGCAAACTTTCGTTCCTGCCTTGGGTCAACTGCATCACTTCCAAGGCGATCTTCTGTGGTCGTTTACTTGTAGCAAATTGATTGAGGAAGAACAACTTAAAATCCTCGAAGCAAGTAATGCAACATGGGGGTAAACTATTGAACCATCGTCGGACTCCTTCTTGAAAGGCGGTGCAAAATGCCTTACATTGAATGGCGTCGGGGACGCAATGTAGGTTCATCATCGACTGGAAGTGCTGTAGATAGTCTAGGAGATCGGTCTTTCCAGTATATTTTTTGGGCGTCGGTATTTTGGTGCCGATCGTTGGGAGGCTATCCAAGATTATCGGGATGATGGGAGAGCTATATTGTGCTGATGGATGATGCGGACAGGAATTCATGGCCACATTGATCCGATCGTCTACGATTTTTTTAGGGCTTCAGCAGAATGACGATCGGCCATCATACCAATCTGTCGTGCAGGTATCTGTTGTTGTTCCTATTGAGACTGTAAAATTTAACGAATCATAGATCGACCGCTTCTCGATCCGTTTTCGGTGAGGAGCTTTATTATGGAGCGGGAGGATTTGCATCTGGGGATCTTTGAAAATTTGGATGCGATTAGTCTCAAAGATTGTCTCCGTATACGCCTCGCTCTTCTTGGTGGGTTCTAAGGTGGTGGTTGATCATTCGGGTGCGAAGATTGTGTGCAGGAATCATGATGTATCGGCGGAAGAGTGACAGTAATCGCAAACCCATCCATTGTAAGCATAATCTTATAACGACGGCTATATCGAGGTTATCGCTTGCCACCGACCGATCTGGTGATTTTGACGTGGTGCCACGATGTCGGTACACGGTGAGCGCCAATTAGTTCTTTGATTATGGTGAAATTTGAACATTCTTGCTTGATCCATAAGGTTGGTTGTCTTTAGCGAGAGAATACCAGAACAAGACAAAGACGCCGGGGGTTGATAGCCGGCAGGCCCCTCCGACGCTCAAGTTAGTTTTTTTGTGAGAATTTTGGTTGCTGTAAACAAAGAAAGTCAGAGTTCTGAATGTCGTACATATATCATGACAAAGCAGTACCTTATATATGAAATATATGCTAGGTTTAGATCTTTACGCGTAGGCCTGAACTTGAGTCTAGTACAGCCGGCTTAGCCACGTTAGTATCGTTAATAGTCATATTGAAATCTGAACATTTTCTAAATATTAACATTTATTTTCAAAGTTTAAAAAATGTCATGTCACTTTGAAAGTTTTAAAAAGGTCAGGGTTAATAAATTTAAGTGTAAGTACGCAAATTTAGGTGATGTGTTCCTGCGGAAGCCAGCATGTGAGAGAGGCGTGTTCTCCTGAACTATGTCAGCTAGTTAATAATTTAATAAACCAACGTAATTATATTATAGTTGAAGAGAAGCACGTCATCGATGACTACCTTGAAAACGAGTTTGAGAACAATACAGATGTCAGCCTGATTTGTGACGAAATAGATGACCTCATGTTTTCAGTTCACTTATGAAATCGAATCTTCCCTTCTTTTTCGTTTCCGGTCATAATAACCACAAGAAAAAAGAAAAAAGTACAAGTATAAAATAACGACTTCTCGTTCATTTTCTCTCAGTTTTCTGCTTCCCCATCCTTCTGAATTTTTGTTTATTTCATTCTGCTCAACCTAACATCTCAGTATTCAAGCCTTTATATATCTTTTGTTGTGCCTTCTCTTCTTTAGACTAGAATATCAAAAATAGGTGACAAGGAATTGATATGGGCAGCTGTTTGTCTTCGTTTTCGACCAACGCTCACTATGAAACTGAGCAGTCTCCTCCAACCGCCAAAGTGGTGTCAATTAATGGCCTTCTCCATGAATATGGCATTCCTATCTCTGTCTCTCAGGTTCTCGAAGCCGAAGCCTCCTCTTCTTCCTCATCGTCGTCATCATCTTGGTTTCTCTGTAACTCCGACCTTCTGTCCTATGACGATTACATTCCGGCCTTGACTTCCAACGCTTCTCTCCACCCCAATCATATCTATTTCGTTCTTCCCAATTCTAAGCTCCAAAACGTGCTTACTGCTTCCGATATGGCAGCTTTGGCCGTGAAAGCCGGCTCCGCCCTCCAAAAAGCCTCCAACAATAATTATAACAGACGAAAGAAGGCTCGCATCTCCCCGGTTTTGTCACTTAATAGCAACTCCGATTCTTTCGAAGATCAAACCAGCGATGAAGTCAATAATATCATCGTGAATGTGCAGACCTTAGGTAAGTCCAACTTGAAGAAGCCACAACAACAGGTCACCCTTGGTGTCTCCAGATCCAGCTCTGTCAGAAGATTGCAAAAATATACTTCTAGACAGGCTAAATTGGCTGCTCGCTCATTTAGGCTCAGATTATCCATAATATATGAAGGATCGATGGTGATCTGAGTTGGGGTTTTTTTTTTTTTTTTTTTGCGTTCTGTGTTCTTTTATTCCCTTTCGTTTGTTCTTTTATTGCCTTTTGTACATTAATTAACTAATGTATTTAGTATTGAGAAGGGAAGAGTTGAACAGAATTTACAAAATAAAAAGAAATGTGAAAACGTCTTCTTTTTTCTCCTGAAACGAGACTTGAGACGAGCGGGTTGTATACGTAAGACATTTGATTGGACTTTTACGCGGTTTGAAACTGTCAATAAAGTCCGCATCCATTTTCAACTATTTTATTGGAAAAAAACAATAACAAAGATGTGATGTGATTGCAGAAACAAATTTATCTTTGCTTCACCAGTGAGGTTTAATTTAGTATTATCCTCCATCTTCTGACTCATGCTCTAATATTTTTAAGAGAATCCACGTCAAGTTCATTTAATTTGAGAGGCAGTAAATTCCCAGTACAGATCAAGGATCGATATTCTACGACACTCCAAAACAATTACAGTTCACTGCCATTTACCATATGATAATCTTAAAACGACCACAACATACTATTAATTAAACCCGATAAGAACAATATTTTGTCGTTTTTATTTGCTCTCTTTGAAAAAACAAAAAGTCTGTACGCGGCCTTGAATTGAATACCAGGGTTGCAGACGTGAACCAAAAGGCAAAAGAAAGTCAAAAACCATTGTTTACGTTCACACATGCCGTACAAAGGTGTGATTTGTACTACGTACTTTCAGTCAGATTGCTTATTCATGTTAACAGTAAAATTTGAAAATGTTACACTTTAGTACCATTCTCCAGATGATTTACCAAAAATAGCCCATGCGTTAGATGGGGATCCCAATAATTTATATTTTCCAAATTAATAAAAACTATAAATCCTTATTCTCATTTCTCTTTCGGACTATTACGGTTGCTAACACTAACTTAAAACCAATTACTGCTACCACAAAAATAAGAGTGAAAGAGGGCCTTAATTAGAGACAAAAAATCTCTGCAAACTGCTACTGTTTATTGTTACTGTTCACTTTTGTTTTTGCATTAACTCTTTTCTGTTCTTACGTACCATTCCGTACTTCTCATGTCAACCCTAATCCATGAGGGTCATCTCCCGAACAAGGTAAGGTTCAATTAAGTTATCAATTTGCGCTTTTTTTATATTTAATTTTTTAATATATTGAAATTATTATTCAAAGTTGATAAAATTGTCTTATAATTATTTGCAAATGATTTTCAACATTTTAGAGATCAAATTGAATAAAAAAGATGCAAAAGAAATGAAGATAATCAGAAATTCCAAGTTTGACATAAATTTAGCCACTTAACGTAGACACGTCTAAGAATCAATGTTATAAATACTGTACCGAAATTCGTACCGGATTGGGTTCCAGTACCAATCCAGACTTGGTATCGAACTTGGTACTAATAATTCAAATTTTAATTTAATAATTATTAATAAATATAATTAAATTTAAAAATATTTTTAAAATATATAAATTTTAAACAAATTTTGATTTAATAATTAAAATATATAAAATAATATTAGTTTATAAATAATAATTTTAAATTATTTATTTAAAAATAAAATATTTTTATTAATACTTTATTAATAAATATTATATAAAATATTAAAATAAATTTAAATAAAATAATTTATTAGTAATTAAATAAAAATATTTTATTTTAAGTTTTATTTAATTTATAATTATTATTAGTAATAAAACATTTAATATTATTTTAAAAACTTTGAAAAAAAAGGGGGAAGGAGAGGAAAGAGGGAGGGAGAGAGATTTTAAATTTAAAAAAAAAATTTGCAAAAAAGTCTCTCAAATTTTCAATACCAATCGGTATTTGGCCGATATTTTGCATACCTAAACTTTATATAAATAAATCAACCGATACACGATCAGATTTAAAACCGATACCAAAATTTAAAATTTTGTACCGGTTTTGGGCCAGTACGAAACGAAATTCATTACACTACTAAGGATGAAATCAATCTGCATATCAATTTTCAAGATTCAAAATCGAGATTTTCACAATGTTTAAAGATTATATTGCTATCTATCAAGGGGATTGACCACCTGAAATTGAGGGATACATTATCTGTTGAAAATCAAGGAAAGATAGGGAAGAAATCGAAAAAAGGAGGGGAAATTACTATTCACGCAGCCTTAGTTTTAGATAGTTTTTCGTTTTTTCAGTTTTTCTCTTCAGTCTTTGTGTTTTTTGCACCTTTTCTTCCACATTTTCGTATTATTCAAGAAAGACCAAGGATGGAGACTTGTTATGTTATTTCGTTGATTTCTACTTTCGTTATGAATAGCTAAATTTATTTTCTTGGTTAAGGGGATCCGTGTTATCCATTATTATGCGTGAGATATTTCAATAAAGTTTATGTTTTTTTATGAACATTGAATATCTTCTGAATTATTTTTTCTAATTGAATTGGTCGATTTCAAGGTGCGCAACGAGGGATTAATTTGTTCAATAGTTAGATTAACGAAATATGACGTTCAGTTTCATTAATCATAAGTAGCAATTAGGATTACCTTATTTAAGTTAGAATCGCAAATTCTAAGGAGATATTCACTTAATTGATTGCATGTCGTACATGTATTTCGCTTGCTCATTGGCTTCTTGATTCGTAAAGCTATTATTCAATTAAACATATGATCATGCCTAGGTTGTTGTTTAATAAGAATGTTATGATACATGTTTCTAGTCATTACACTTAAGAGAAAACATCCCTAACGAATGTTTGTTAATGATTGAAATTTTATATCGAAGATCCATTTTAGCGTGATAACATCGATGACTCGAAAATCAAGGTATTTTCTATTAATTTTTAAGATCCAATTATTTCTTTCGATTTGTGATTTTTCTTATATTTTCCTTAAATTGTCGTGAATTTAACCCCCCCCCAATTTCGTTACTTTGTTTTATTTTGAATTCGTAACTCCTTTACC